>LGSM01000659.1:0-15362 GCA_001314345.1 Phytophthora multivora | reverse complement strand
CGGTTTCTTTGGCATCTGCTTCTATTGCCAGATAATACAACAATACAGCACAAAACATCATTAAACTCATCAGCACGAGACACCGCATGAGCACATGGAGTGACAATAGCCATAGTACAGGTAGCAACAACCTTACCTCCTCGGGGTGCGCGCTGCTCAAGGCGCCAAAAACACTACGTTTTGTTCTGATAGTAGATTTGGAAAGGTCTTCAGAACTTCAACCTACGTAAATGCATATGTCATATATTTGGGGGGGGGGCGTTGCGTAAAATTTACTTTTTAAAGTACTTTTTGTAAAGCATTGACCCCTAAATCAACCGGTGGCGAGCACTCGCCTAAGGATGATGCCATACTAGTCTAGTAAAAATAATTCACGAATTGGCGAGACTGTCGGTAGCAAGAGAACAAGAGAGGCATATGGTAGACACCTCAGGAAATGTTCGTACTTAAGTGAGATGATCTAGTAATAGTAATTAATATTAGGAATGCTATTACTATTGGTCACTCCAGGTATGCACAGCTATTACTACATGGTCCGGTACACACCGGTATATACCGATATGTATTGGTGCCAATCCAGATTGGAATCTGCGAATTAGAGGAGCTGTCTTCTTCTTCAAAGCGAAACACCGATCATTACTGTAGTATTTGACAAATACTGGTACTTCGAAGTACTACGTGGTAACAGAGTGGATCTTAAGCAGCTTTTTAACGTTGGCTGGTCTCCCAGTTCTTGGCCTGGTAGACGGGTGCATCCGACTTGGGCAGCGCTGGGTTACCCAGAATAATGTCGGCAGCCTTCTCCGCCATCATAATGACCGGGCCATTGAGGTTGCCACTCACAATGTTGGGCATGATGGACGCGTCCACGATGCGCAGCCCCTCCATTCCGTGCACGCGCGTCTCGGCGTCGACTGCCGTGTTTTCGTCTACGCCCATGCGAGCCGTGCACGACGGGTGGTAGACTGTGCCGGCGTTTTGACGCACCCACGCGTCGATCTCCTCGTCGGTCTGAGCACTGTCCGAAGGCGACAGAGCTTCTCCTCGGAACTCGTCAAACGCCTTCTGCTTGAAGATCTCGCGCGTGAGCTTGACGCCGTTGCGGATGTCGACAATGTCCTCGTGTGTGGAGAGGTAGTTGGGCTCCATGATCGGATGCTCGCGCGGGTTCTTGCTGCGGAGCTTCACGTAGCCGCGGCTAGTGGCGCGCATCGTCGAGCAGTGGCCGGTCATGACGTGGCCGGCGCGAACGTGGAGTCCCTCGTCGATGGATCCGGGCAGGAAGTGATACTGCAGGTCAGGATGGCGCTTGCCAGGGGCTCTATTGAACATAAACGCAAGTGTGAGAACGAGAACAAGCAGAAGCGTGTAGAGTTGAAGCAACTTACGTTCGAATGAAGCCACCAGCCTCGATCTGTGAAGAAGACCCAGGGCCGGTTTGCGACGTGAGCCACTCCAGGGCGATCGCTACCATCTTGTGGGGGAAGCGCCACGTGGCGTTGTAGAGCGTGATCGGCTTCTTGCACTCGAAGTGCAAGTACGTGCCCAGGTGGTCCTCCATGTTCTTGCCGATAGCTGGCAGGTGGTGAACGAGGGGGATGCCCACCTCCTTCAAGTGCTCTGCATCACCCACACCAGACAACATTAGCAGTTGCGGGGTGTTGATGGCTCCGCTCGAGAGGATCACCTCCTTGGCCGTGCGGATCTGCGAGACGGACTTGGTCTTGTTGTCCTCGACCTCAATGCCCACAGCCTTCTTGCCCTCGAAAACGACCTTGTTGACGAACGTATCGGTGATGACAGTCAAGTTCTTGCGGCCCATTGCAGGGTGCAGGTAACCAGCAGCAGCGCTCCAGCGCTTTCCCTTATGGATGGTCATATCCATCCACCCCAGACCTTCCTGCTGGTAGCCGTTCATATCCACCGCCTCCGGGTATCCAGCTTGCTTACCGGCATCGATGAAGGCCTGGAAAAGTGGTTGTGCCTTGTCCTGCGTCTTTCTCGTGACCCGCATCGGGCCGCTACCACCGCGGTACTCATCCTCGCCCAGATCATGGGTCGTTGACTTCTTGAAGTAAGGCAAACAGTCCGCAAAGCTCCAGCCCTTGGCACCGCTCTTCTCCCAGTCGTCGTAGTCGAAGGCGTGTCCGCGGTTGTAAACCATAGCGTTGATGGAGGACGAACCACCGAGCACGCGGCCTCGGGGCCAAGGGATACGACGGCCGTCCAAGTTCTTCTGGGGCTCCGTGTAGTAGTTCCAATTGTACCGGTCGTCCGCGAGGTTGTAGGCCAATGCGGCCGGCATGTGGATGCGAGTCGAGTCCCATTTACCCACGTCGCTGGGTCCGGACTCCACGAGTAGAACTTTGTTGTTGGGGTCGGCACTCAGGCGGTTGGCGAGCACGCAGCCAGCAGAGCCACCACCGACGATGACGTAGTCGTACTCCTTCGACGCCGCAGAGGAACTGAGAGCGCGGACAGAAGCGGTTTGCACCTTGTGACTGCGAGAGGAGAGGAGCGAGCGACGAAGCATCTTGAAGTCGGTGCGCGTCGCAGGGCAAAATGTCGAATGAGACCTTGCTCGAAACTGCGAGGGCGAGACTGTAGAGGCTACAGCGTTGTCGAGGATGCAAAGTTGACACGTCACTGTTGAAGTTGTGGAGGGAACTCGTGCATGTACCAAAGCCGATGAGTCTCAAAGCGGCCGATCGTCATGTACATACGTTCTGTACATTGTACCGGTAGATGCAAAGGGAGAGTGCAGGACCTGAACTTCAGGTGGACCGCTTTGTTAAACACATTGTGGTTAACAATCACTCAAAAACGCTTCAACTTCAACCACGAGGAGCAGATATCGCACCGAAAACCGGATTTGGACGGTAGAACAGTTTTTTCAGTGTCAGTACATGTAGTTTGCGGATACTCTTCAGGTCATTCAGGTGTGTTCGCAATCGATGCTATTTAGTTACTCGGCCTTGGGGGCCTTCTTGCGCTGCCGCACCTTCTGTTCCTTCTCGTCACTGTCCACAGCCTTAGCGTCCTCCTCTCCCTCGTCCTCCGATCCGCTGTCCGTCTTCTTCGCAGCCGCCTCAGACTTCGGTGTACCCGACGCGCAACACAGGAAGAAGAAGGCAATGGTCACCAGCACGGAAACAGCAGCTACCGATCCGAGAGCAATGACAGGGTTCGCATCAGCGTACGTAGCGAATTCCAGCGCCAACGCGTTGAGCGTTTCCATGATCCCGCCCTCCTCGCTGTCCTTGCCACCCTTGTTGGCCTTCTTCGCCTTTTCGTTCGCTTCAACTTCAAGGGCGTGCTTGGACGCCCACGTTAGTTCAGCAAACTCCTGTGCCTTCGTTAAGTCGTTGCCAAGCCAGAAGTTGTCGAAAGTAATGCCGTCCGTCATGGTCCAAACCTCCACTGCAAGAGCACCGATGGGATCCAGACGCGCTGGGTGCTCGTCTTCAAAGTAGTTCGGGTTCTGGATCTTGCGAGGCTTCCACTCTCCCTTGTAGTTCGGGTTCGGGATGTACGGGGCGTAAAACTTGCCCTTGTAGGCTGGATTGATCTTTGTCGGCCGCTTCCACTCGCCACAGCCAGAAACCTCGGCGCACTTGGGGTTGGGAATCTGCGGCACAACAAATTCGCCGTCGTCCTCGTCGTCCCAGTCTTCAGGCTTGACCACATCCGGATCGTTAATGACGGACGGTTCGTTGTCCAGCCAGTCGTCAGGCTTGACAGCATCTTCGTCCGGGATGCGCGCGGGAGCATCTTCGTCCCAGTCGTCGGGCTTGACGGCGTTCGGGTCGCGAATCTTCTTCTCGTCGACCCAGTCGTCGGGCTTGGAGTCTTCAGGGTCGTCGATCTCCTTCTCGGGGATCACAGCAGGCAGGAAATCCTTCAGCAAATTGCCACTCTTCACCGACTTCTGGTCCACGAACACTTCGAACGTGTTGTCATCACGGATCACAGCCGTGTATAGGTGTGTGTCCTTGTCGCTTTTAATGCCTGGGGATTCCATCATGTGCTTCTCCTCGTACTCGCCCGACACAGGGTTCTTGTGCTGGAAAATGAGGTGCACCTTGTCACTATTGCCGCACTTGTCAGGACCGAACATGACCACGAAGGGCGTTGCGTCACTGAAGGCCGAGTAGTCCTGGTTCTCCTGCTCCTGACGCAGCAACTTCACGTAGGCACCACCGCAGTCCAGACCCTTCTGCAGCTTCACCTCGTACTGGATCACCATCTCCTTCTTGGCGTCACTGCCGTCTACGCGCAGAGGCTCGTCCAGCTTCACCGCCAGGCCGTAGTGGTGCGCGGGCTTGTCCAGTACGAGGCCGCGGTCGGGCGTTACGTGCGCCGCCTCCACCGTCACCTCCTCGATAGTTACGTCCTGGTTCGAGTACTTCTCGTGCGAGCTCCTGAACCAGCGCGACCCGTCGAATAGAGTCTCGGCCTCGAAAGTCTCGGCGAACAGCGCACTCTTGGTCAGTTCCTGCGCCTGCTGCTTGCGCGCGTCGGCCTCGGCCTGCTGGGCGGCTCTTTGCTGGGCCGCAGCGTCAACCTCCTCCTGCTCTTGAGAGGCGGCGGCCTCGTCTGCTAGCGCCGCCATGGGCACAAGCAGCGCCGACAGCAACGCCACGATGGTCTTGACCTTCATTCTGTACTGAGCTCTGACTGCGAGATTTTGCGGAATGAGGTTGAAGCGCCACGTATGCGAGTCACCGGATCTTCTAGAAGTTTGTGTACGTTTATGATAGTTTGATTCTAAACGTTTACTCTGCGGGTTTAGTAGTTATCATTTAATTACAGATAGATTTGTATACGATATATCCTTAGTTTCCACGAATAGAAATGGTTAAACGCTGTATGAAAAATAGCTATTGGTTAAAACTCCAGTCTTTCTTGAGGGGGAGCTTTAGGCTCAAAAGATCGCTGCTTAGACTGAAGAAGAGCTACAGCAGCAGTATGGACACCCGACAGCGCACGCAGTCGCCCATCGTGACGGGCACGTCGGTGATCGCGCTCAAGTACAAAGGCGGCGTGATGATGGCAGCGGATACGCTGGGCTCCTACGGATCACTGGCACGCTTCACGGACCAGCGTCGCCTTACAGCCGTGCACAACACGACGCTGCTGGGTGCGGGCGGCGACTTCAGCGACTTCCAGTTCATCAAGGACAAGATGGACGAGCTGGAGGTGTATGACTTCAACCAAGACGATGGGTGCGACACCACGGCACCCGAGATCTATCACTACCTGCAGCGTCTGCTGTACCACCGCCGCAACAAGTTCGACCCTCTCTGGAACACGGTTGTGGTGGGCGGCCTCAACCCGGAGACAGGCAAGCCCTTCCTGGGTCAAGTCACTATGATCGGTCTGGCATTTGAAGGCGACTACATCGCTACGGGTTTTGGCCACCATTTGGGCATGCCGTTGCTGCGCAAGCACTGGCGGCCCGACATGGAGGAGGCCGAGGCGCGCAAGCTGCTGGAGGATTGTATGCGCGTGTGCTTCTACCGTGACTGCCGCACGATCAACAACGTGCATTTTGCTAAGGTGGCAGCCGATGGTGTCACCATTCCGGAGCCCGTCAAGATGGACACCAAGTGGAACTACACGCAGTTCGTCAAGACCAAGTCGGAGGTCGGATCTTCGTGGTAAATTGGGAGGCAATCGACAACAGGCTGCCTGCTGAGGGGCGAAGGACAATAATCAGACATGGTGTTCTAGTGCAGTTTTCTTGCTCCAAGTTCGGAGACAGAATACTGCCGTGCGGTCGCTCCAGCAGCAGACTCATTAAGAAAAGAAAAAAAAACTAAGAAACAGCAACCGACCATTGTCTCTATTTAGCTGACTGACGTTCTCTCTAGTCCCTGCGTCGATGCTTAATGTGGCGTCTTCTCCGCGAGCTGCGGTCACTTTCCGACGCCGACGAGCTGTCGCTGTCTGAGTCCGAGCTGGAAGAGGAGCTACCACTAGATGAGTCGGAATCGGATTCTGAACCCGAGCTATCCGATCTAGACGAATCCGATGAAGACGAACTCTCGCTGCTGCTGCTGACACTGCGCCGTCTCTTTCTTTTCGATCCCGATTTCGACCTTGGCTTGGTCTTCGTCTCCTTGGCCTTCACTCTGCCCTTATCCTTGCGCTTGAGTTTCGTGCTCTTCTCCGCCTCCTCTTCCTGCAATCCCGGGGGTTTCTCCTTGTTGAAAGGTTGACGCAGCTTTGGGTTCTTCAGCTGCTGCGAGCGCGACGGCCGCTGCACGTACACAGCCTCGTTCTTGCACTCGTAGGTCCAGTGGCCAGGCTTCAGACACTTCTGGCACATGGCGGCTGCGCACGAGGCCGACGCCCCCAACCCGCGCCGGTGCACGCGCACCTGGTCCGTGCTGGTCGCGTACATGTTGCGGCGCGCCTCCTTCCGCATCGCCCACTTGCCCAGCGGCGCGTCCCCGTTAGCGTCGCCCATTCCTGCGCTTTGTCTCCTTATGGAAGAATTTTTTTGATCTTGCTTTATTTTGCACCAATCGTATATTTAACGATCCATACTCTTAACCGATTGGCCATTAATCGGCCGCACTTTGCTCTTCAACATCATGCGGAGCTCCTCATCCCGAAGGCGACGGTGTTGCGTCACGAGCGGCGGCGTCGTGGGGGGGGTCGTGGGCTGAATGTCGGCCGCAGCGGCCACGAACTGCGCCGTACTCTGCTCCATCTCTGGCGCCGCCTCCGCCGCCTCCTTGACGCGCTCGGCCATGTCGCCCCAGCGCACGTGGGCCAATGCCATGGAGTAGCTGCCCACCTTGAAGAGCTCCATACTCAACACGCCCACCCAGAGCGCGGGGAAGCCGTAGCCCATTGTTATACCCCCGACATAAGCCACCGGCAGATTGATGAACCACGTGGCGATGGCGCTCGTCCAGAAGACAGTGTGCACCTGGCTGCAAGACGGACGGAGTTTAGACGAGAAAAATAAAACTATCCCAGTGATCAGGATCATAGTACACGCACCTCATTCCAGTCAATGCTCCAGCTCCGAGAATCTCCACGGCCTCGAAGGCGCAGGCAACAACGAAGACTGGCAGTACGAGCTTGCACGTGCGAAGAAGCTCCTGGTCGGTTGTGTACAGCGCGATGATGTGTCGGTCCATGACGCTGGTGATCGTCGCGATGAGCACCACCACAACCATGGTGCAGATGAAGCCCAAGCCCGTGATACGACGAGCCAAGTCAGGTTTGCCCGCGCCTAAGTACGTGGCGACACGGATTTGCGTGGCACAGCCGTAGCCCCAGAACAACGCCCAGAGCAGTCCCCACAGTCCCGAGATCACAGCATTGGCAGCGATCACTCGAGCCCCAAGTCTGGCAGCTACCAGGGCGATCAGCGCGCTGGCCAAGTTAGACACGAAGCTGTTGCTGGAAATAGGACCAGCCACTCGGAGAAATGTCCGAAGCCGATTCATCGTGAGCGCGTGGATGTTCCAACCGTACCAGGCTCGGTGGTGGTGGTGCTTGTAGAGGATCGCGTAGCTGAAGAGTGCGATGGGCTGGAACCAAGAAGCAATGACGGTGGCAATTGGAGACCCGACGAAGCCCAAACCGTGCCACGAACCGATGCCGTAGATGAGGACGTAGTTACTGCCAGCAGCCACGAAGATGGAGACCACACCCACGACAGTGGTGGGAAGCAGAATCCCGACCGCTTGCAGGTACTGTCTAGAAATGACAAAGCGCGCGAGTTAGCCCAACAACGCGTGTTCAAGGTCAAGAAGTGGTCGAACCTTAGACAACAGTAGAGCAGTGAAGGGAGGATCGACCCCGTGAGCACGCGTGAGAAAGTGGTGGCGAGAGCGATTACCTCCTGGTCGTCCGTGGTGTACTCAAGGACGTATCCAACACACCAATACCAGATCGCGACTGGAATGGAAAGCAACGTCGTGATGACGATCCCAAATTGCAGCCAGATGCCCGTAAGTTCTCGGTTCCCAGCACCCCACGACTGCCCACAGAGCTGGAATAGCATTTGCAAGGCAAAAATCTATCAGATACCAAGGACTTCCCACGCCAGGGATGTGGACGAACCGTGTTGAGTGCTGATGCGCTTGCCCAGACGCAATACAGAGCAGGACTTGTCCAGAGTTGAGCCAAAGAAGCGGCTGCAAGTTCCTTGATGCCCAAGTGCCCGAGAAACACCGAGTCGATGGCCAAGAGTGCTGCTCGCGCCAGTGTGGCCATGCTCACTTGGGCTGCCATCCAAGACAGGTCCACAAAGTCGTGCCATGCTGGTGGCTGCTTCGACCTCGACGCGTGTTTCCCCAGCAGCGGACTGGTCTCCATCCTTCCCGTCACAAATGCGAAATGAAGCGGAGGTGTCGGGCCATAATTGACCTTGAAGTTAAAGCAACAGCTTATTTGTCCAAGGATAGCAATGAAACACCCGGTAGGACACGGGTGGCGGAGATGTGATAGTCTACCAGTCATGGGGGCCGCTTTAGCATCTCGTACGTTATCGGATCCGCAGCACCTGGAGCTGCTGGGTGGATATGTGGACCATTCGAGGAAGACGGCTGATGAATGTGCACATATCTTCCGGGGATCCTTGGGCATGTACGACGACGAGCAGAATGATGCTCCTCCTTCGACTTTGGGTGAGCGTAAACCGGCGTATCCTCGGCATATCCAGTTGGCGCAATTCGAAGAGGTTTTCGGGATGCTGGTAGCGGATCCTGAGCCTCATTTCCGCTTCTTTCACCACGGGAAAATCGTTGCTGCAGATACAAAGCCGAAATCTCAAGTCACAGTGTGCTCCCACCGCGTGTTTTGTGCCGTGGCATTGCTCATGAAAGCGGATCTCCACTCGAAAGTTGACTTTGTGTTGCGACTGTATGCGGACATCGCAGGAACGCTGACGCCCGAGGCGAAGGGTTCGCTGTTAAAGGACTTCGTCACTAGTGTTGAGGAAGTTTTGCAGCTCTCCGATCCCATCCCGAGCAGTGTAACAACGAACGTAGAGGTACGTTGCAGCAGTTCCTATTCGCTACGCTTTGCCTCGGATGGTTTGAGAGGCTGTTGTTGAGTACTGTAGAAGGCGTTCTGGAGCGATGATCCGGAAAAGTTGATGTCCGTGCGGGAGCTGTATGACGTCTGCCTAACGAATCCGCAGATAAGCGGGATGCTGCACAGTATTCACGCTCTAATCGAAGGTATGAAGAACGTGAAATGACTGTCTACAGTAGTTGTTTTGCTCACAAGTGGTTTTTGGTTGGCGCACGTAGAATTTTCAGCCTCACGACGTCAAGAAATGCTGCGTCAACGAGAAACTAAAGCCCAAGCTCAGCAAGCGTCCGCCCGCTGTGGCGGAGACAGCAACTCGTCTCGAATGAAGTCAATCGCTCGTAGCATGTCTTCAGCTGCGCTCCCTCAAGCTTCGCTTTTGTGGGACTTAAAGGCAGGAGACTACGGCAACTTTTGGCAGCAGCCTGATCTACTGCAACTAAGCGCAAACGAAACCTGCGCTTATGCGCTGGATAAAATGGCTCGACATGAAAGACACAGCGTTCTGGTAGTTGAAGCTTCAAACCCTGCCAGCAGACCAGAGACGTGCCGATCACTTGGGGTTGTTTCTGCTGAAAAGCTTTTCTTGTAAGGATATTATCTCCTTCTTGCTTTTTCCCCGCACTAACACTTTCCTCTCTTCTCATAGATATTTTCTCCAGATTCTTGTGCCCGGCTTCCAGTCCCCAACAGCGAAACCATACGAACACACGCGAGCAAGAGCGGAAGAGGCCATTTTACACTTTGGCATGGCGCCACTGAGCGATGTTATACGCTTCTGCTGGACAGAGAGGTCTCCTTTGGTGGGTTCAATTCCAGATGATGAGGCGTTTTTCAGCGTGTTGCTGCGCTTTGCTCGTGGCGAAAGTTCCGTGGCCGTGGTTCAAGACTACAGTCCAAATCCTGAAGCCGTTCTTGGGTGTCTGACAGTATACGACGTGTTGGCATGGCTCGACGAGGACTTGACATTGTTGAGTAAGGTCTGCGTCAGCTACACTGCTCGTTTCTCCTACTAACTCGGGAACGTTGGTGCAAATTCAGAGGGCAAAGAGCGCTGTGCAGTGGCTGCATTTCCGCAGTTTTTCTACGCTCCAGCAGCACTTGATCCAGCGTCCACTTCTGCTTCAGTGTGCGAGGGTCTGGTGGAAATGGGGTCGCGAAAGGTGTCCGGTATCCTCGTGGAGACGAGCTCCAGTTCCACCGAGAAGAAAATACTCAGCAGCAGCGCATTTCGCGATCTCTTTCCGAAATCGTTTTCTGCTTTAACCGAGAAGGAGGTCGAATCAGGACCTCTGCTTCGTGCAGTGAGTGCAAATGCTGCTGTGCTATCGTCTGCGCCCGCTGTTCCTCCTGATGCGTCCATTGCGAGAGTGATCAGGGAAATGGTCGACAACCAGACTAGACGGGTAATTATCCAACGCCAAGATGGGTTTATTGTGGGGGCTGTGCGAGCTTCTGACATTGTTCAGATGCTCCTTCGCGCACAGCACAAATCGCTTCGGTAAAGACCATTCACCAGTCGAAATGAAAGTCTTTCTGCTTGTTTTCTCCAACACTTTAGCGACCGACAACGCTGCTTTATTCCACCTGGACGATGAAGTTCTTTCGTCGGCCGACGCGAACCACCAGCACCTTGTCGTCGAGAAGGTTGGATGCCTCTAAGCGCAAAGCCTCAGATTCAACGCGTTCGTTGTTAAGGTAAACGCCGCCACCTTTAATGAGACGTCGGCACTCAGCTACACGAACACAACGTTAGCCTCAGGGCTGTAATGGGGGACAGAACGCACTCACCTTTCGACTTGGCCGCACCTATTCGCACAGCAAGATCCACTAGAGTCTGGTCCACGACATCAGCGCGCGAAAGAGCAGCCATAGGAGCATCTCCAGCCATACGCAGCATCACTTCAGCAGTAAGAGGACCGCTCTTCTTGCCGAAGAGCAACTCAGTCGCATCCAGTGCAGCCTTCAGACCCTCTTGACCGTGCATCATCACAGTGATATCCTCTGCCAGCACCTTCTGGGCTGCTCGCTTTTCGGGGGCCTTCTCATGCTCAGCCACAATGTCACGGATCTCTTCCACTTCCCTAAAAGTGAAGCTCTTGAGCAGTTTCTCGACATCGCGATCATCCGAGCGCAGGAAAAACTGGTAAAAGTCGAACTGAAACACAAATTGCAAGGCGAGCACAACGATAAATATTAGCGACTGCGTATGAATGCTAAGTGTATGCACAAGGTTTGCTTACCACTGACGTCTTCTCGGCATCGAGCCAAATGGCGTTGCCAGCGGACTTGCCGTATTTCTCTCCAGTAGCCGTCGTCAGCAGAGCCAACGTCGCTCCAAACACTTCCTATATGGCATTAACCAACAGTAGTGAGTCAATTACAATCATCAACAAAGCTGTGGGCGTCTTCTGACCTCTCCTGTGCTTTTTCGAACCAGTTCAATCCCCGAGGCGATGTTACCCCACTGGTCACTTCCTCCGATCTGCGCAACGCAGCCATAGTTCTTGTACAGATGCAGGAAATCGTAGGCCTGGAAGAGCTGGTACGAGAACTCGAGGAAACTGATGCCCTGGTCCGTCTCCAGACGCTTCTTCACGCTGTCACGCTGCAGCATCGCGTTCACTCGGAAGTGGCTACAGGCAAAAGTATCGTCACAATCCCCCCCCCCTCCCCTGTCAACTAAACTAGTTACAACGACAACAACGCACCGCCCGATGTCCCGCATCCACGTGACCGCCGACAGTTTGGTGTGCCACTCGGCGTTGTTGCAGATGATGGCGCCCGTCTTGGGGTCGTCAAAGTCCAGCACAGCCGAGAGCCCCTTAGCGATCTGCTGCGCGTTGTGCAGCACCGTGTCGTCGGACAGCAGCACGCGCTCCTCGGACTTGCCGCTTGGATCTCCGATCATGCCCGTGGCCCCGCCCACCAACAGAATAGGACGCACCCCAGCGCGCTGGAAGTGGCGCAACGCGATGCCCTGCAGTAAATTGCCCAGGTGCAGCGAGTCTGCCGTTGGGTCGAAGCCGCAGTAAACGGCAGGCGCCCGAGAGCTCTGCAGCAACTTGTCGATGGACGCACCAGCCTCCTGTTGGGTCAATGCGGCCAGCATCCCGCGGCCACGCAGCGCATTAATCGCCCTGCTCATACTTGATATTGTGCGGTGATGATTGAGGATTGGCGAATGTTGCGCTAATGTGAAGCAACATAAAGAGGAGCTGCAGTAATGTACTGACGTAGTTGAAGTACTGAATTTTGAGAACTTGTGTTTTAAAACCAATACATGCAGTGTGCCTCAACTTGGTCCTCTTACAAGACGCGCCGCACCTCGAGCGTGCGCCTTAGGAAGGAGATCTGAGCCATGGAGACAGCCGTAAGCACGACCATCTCGACTAGCGACCACCACATGACTCTGCTGTGCGTGCTAGTGATCACTGCGGCAAAGTACCTGTCAGTAAGAAAGCGCTGAAGCAAAAAACGCGTCATGACGTACACTGGTCGTGGTGGTTCGTGATCGCCTTCATGTACGCCTGAGTGTCCTTCACTGTGTCCAGGTTTACGCTCAGCTCGTACACGATATCCTCCAGCTCCTGCACTTGCTCTGCGTCCGTCAGAATACAACAATCAGTCAGCATACATTCCACCTTAGCTGTTACAAGTCACCACACTCAACTGATCTTGGTGGCGTCTGCATTGGACAGCACCTCGTGGCTCGGATCGTCCGCATGAAACGAGAATCCGATGGACACATCCCCCACAGACGCCCGCTCGTTCTTGAAGCACACCGAGTGCATACCTCCCTCTCCAATAGGACTCACATACCGCCCATAAGCGCCCGTGTGGCTGTACACAACCTGCTGCTTGCCGTCCAAGAGCTCCGTCTCCAGCTCATCCGCCACGCCACGTAGCACGTCGTAGTTAAGCGAAATACCGTGCTTGAAACTCTCTGCCTCCACGGTGAAGCACTCAGAGGAGCCGTAAGGGATCGTTACTTGGATAGCGGAGGCCAGTAATGCCATGCAGGCCGCCAGCAGCAGCAGCAGAGACGTCGCACCCGTCGCCATCTCCCAAAACAATTATTGTGGTAGGATATTGTGTGTGTGTGTCTGGGGTTACAGTCTCAATGGGTTACACGTAACCCACTTCAAATCTCTTGACCAATTGATACAATATAACTGCACCGGACCTCCTTGTGTCAAGGCTTGACGATGCAGACCGTGCGACGCCAGCTTGACCGCCTGTTCGCGGTGCACATGGTCATCGCAGTGGCGACGGGGGTGTTGTGCTTCCTGACGCCGCACTCGCTCATGACGCCCATGCTAGGAGAGGCCAACAACACGCACTTGGCGCACGAGTTCGTGCGACTCTACGGTGCGGCAACAATCCTGCGTTTATTTCTCTGTGGAGCTGGTTTGGTCTGACGTACGTATTGGTAATTTGCTATTACTGCTGCTAGGCGCGCTCACGCTGGCGCAGGGCTGGATGGTGTGGCGCACGCGGCTCGTGAGCGACGCACTGATCCGCCGCACGTTCTGCCAGGCCTACTGCATCTGCTTCCTGCTGCAGGCGGTGGCGCTGCTCCGCGCACAAATGGCGTCGCCTGAAAGCCACTCGTGGCTGCACTGGATCAATATCCTGCTGCTTGGGGGGCTGGGCTGCGCCTATGGCTACTTCCTCGTCTTCAAGACCATCAAGGCGTTCGAGCTGCCAGGCATGGAAAAGGGACTACTGTGAGTAGTGGGTCATGGAACATTACGCCGGCAGTTTTTTTCCTTACCGTAATTTATCACTTAGAACATTCCTAGAACCTTCTTTAGGGATAGGTGCTATTTTGATAACGCAACCGCTCGACCACTAGAAACGCCTTTTCGATATTAGGGTAGTTTAATAGCCGCTCGAGAAAGAGCGCGCGAGTATCGCAACCTATCGGTTCCTGGGTATGGAACTAGTTCTCGGAGCCGTCACTGATGAATCAAATTTGAATTGATCATTTAGTGGAAGTACCAATTCAATTTGAAGTCAATTCATTCGTAGCGTGGACCACACTGGGCAAGGACTTTCTTGTTTGCTTCTGCCAGTGCGAGAAAGAACAACATCGGCAACCATGACCGCAGCAAACGGCAAGAAGAAAGACCACGAAGACATGCTTGCGCGACTGGTGTGTGACCTAGAGTCGAAGAAGACTCTGTGCCGTGTCAAGGACTACGCTGGTGTGTCCCTCGAGCAGCTAAACCAACACGTGAAGAAGGTCGGTCCGTTGGTCCATCCAACACTTGGCGAGCAGCCTGGCTTCTTCGTCGACGAAGGCCGATTTGTTCCATTTCGGATGGTGGTGTTCGGGCGCAGCGTAATCGGACCATACATCTGCCACGCGCTGCTGCAATGGGCTGCGTGGAGTGGCCATGGTGGAAGAGTGACAGATGCGCAAGGTGAATACGTGCTGGATGGCACAACGCTCCGGGTCCCCGATGTGGCGTATGTGCCTCGAGATGATGCAAGGCGGCTGACCGAAGCTCAACGATGGACTCGTGGTGGAGAACCTTTTGCTCCGACGTTCGTGGTGGAAATCGACACTCTCACTGGTCCACATTCCAAGCTTGATGCTCTCGATCGCAAGATGCGGCGCGAGTACTTTCCTCACGGTGTGCAATTGGGATGGCTCATTGATCCAAAGAACAAAATCATGTACGAATACAAGCGATACGCCCAAGGAAATCGTCTTGTTCGACGCGTTGGCAATGGCGCGTGGAGAGATCTTGATGGTGGTACCGTTCTTCCTGGCTTCACTCTTAATTGCGAAGATTTGGACGATGTGTTGGACCAGGAATCCGGATCGTCATCGGAAGAAGAAGTTGATTTGACTTGCCCAGAGCATGGATGCACAGAACGATTCAACAGACGCGGTGCGTTTGCTGCTCATGCTGAATGGCACCGTGCTGAAAGTGCTAGAGCTCGACGTAGAGCAAACCGTGCGAACCATTAATTCAAGTGAAGTTTTTCACGTTAGTAGACGCAACGCTTTTTGATATCTTGGATGTCATAAGAATAAAAAAATTAATAGAACATTATGCCGACAGTTTTACATTTATTATATTTTTTTAAATCTGATAAATATAAAGTTAATAATATACTACTGATGACGTACTCACCTGAACAATACCTTGCTAACAAAGAGCGAATCAAGGCCGCACAAAAGCGCTACTATCAGCGCACACGCGACGCTCGCTTGTCATACCAAAAGAGCTACGACGATAAGAATAGACAGCAGATCCGTGCTCGCAAGCGAAAGCCCAAAACCGAACTTA
>LGSM01000658.1:0-15404 GCA_001314345.1 Phytophthora multivora | reverse complement strand
CATTGCCACAAGCTCCGGGTCCCACAACAGCCGATTGTACTCGGGAAACAGGAGAGTCTCGAGCGTTGTCGGGTGCACTGAACGGCGTCATACGCTGAAGACCCTCCCAGCTCGTGAAAAAAGCCTCTCCACTTCGTTTGATGTGGCTGGAATCCAGCGTAAATCTCCGTAGATGGAGTGTCTTGAAGCACTCCCTTCTTCGCGCAACACGCGCTCCGCAAACGAGAGCTCGTTGTCGTCGTCATTATTCTCTGCCTCATCAATGTCCTCGAGGCGGGCAAGCGAAACACCCCCCATCGATACTCAACTTGATTTCGCTCCCAGTGAGGACTTTTATCACGGCTGCTTCGAACTGTGGAGCCTTGACAACACGTGAATTGGGACTGAGGCCTTAAGTGTGTTGGCATTCGTCGGTTTGAGGGACGAGTACTTTCGCGTCCTCTTCTTCTCACAGAAGGCCAACTCGTGGTGATCCATTATCACCCAGTCCAACCACTGGTACACGTTCATGGCGTGCGCGTCCACTGTGACGCGAACAGAGCCGTCCAATGTGTTAGGGCGGCCAGCGAGAGCGTAGTATTCGTCCAAGTAGACGCCCTTATGGCTACGACGCAAGCGGTCGACGGCGTTGGTGTATCCACCGTTGGAAGGCTTGGCTCGCGTTTTAGGGCGGAGACGGCTGTGAAAGCGACCTTCACGTTCGCGAAACAAAATGTTGCAGAGTTCGCGTGGAGTGGGGGCAGGTATCTGGACTGCGGACATCCTTGAGGTGCTGATTGGTTGGGGGGAGGGTTGTTGCGGGGTGCTCTTCAGCTTGCGAAGTGAGAAAGCAGGAGGCGTAGGTATGCTACGAGCACTGCAAGAAGTTAAGCAACTCTGACGAGAACGGCAGAACTCGAGAGCAGGATCCTTGACGTGAAGATGCCAGCCGTGTGGATTATTGAAAGTAATTGCGACGGTGGCCAAACAATTATTTCGACTGATTTTATTGGTTATTTATTGAGACCAGTTAACTTTTTCGGATCACTGGTTAGTAGTGCTACGTCACATTCACACATCCCTGCCTTTGGAGTGGCCCCAGGTACACACACCAGCATCTAACTTACTCGATACATTAACGCTAGGTCATAACGTTCCACACCTCCAATTGTAGCTGAATCACCACGAGCATAACCACGACCGCGCAAATGATTTTGGTTCGGATCTTGATGGCGAACGTCTCATAAGCACCAGATGTCGAGTCGACGGTAGCCTCAAGCACTTCTGTGTTTAGCCTACAAGGACTGCGTGAACAAAGGCGACAGCAGTGTCTGCGCTGGGCGTGGCTGACAAGGAGTCCTAGGGCGATCTCATACGATGCCTGCCGTCTGCTGCTCTCCTTGGATCCCAATACTCATTACCGTCTCCGAGATCTACGATGGAGCGAACCTCGCGACGCTCTTCACTGGTGCGAGATCGCTCGCGTCAATAACAGCGGCAAGTTGATGCAGTAGCCGGTGGTGGCGTCATCCTGGTTACTGCTTATGCATCTCTCGCCATTTATGAGGTTCTTCTGGACATGATGCGAGAATATCGCCATTCAGTCGTGCAGTTGACGATTCACTAAACCCATTGCTACTGCAAGATCTGGACAGTAAGGACCCATAGGGTTAGACAACCCGGGGACGCGTTCTACTGCAATGAACATGAAGTCAAAATCTCACCAGCACCGAAATGATCCTTCGCAGCGAGCATGACAGACAAATCTTGATCGAAGCGTTCCTTCGCAGCGAGCATGGCAGAAAAATCTTGCCAGCATTGAGTTCCCCTTAATTGAGAGTGTAGTCTGCGGGCGAGGCTTGTAGGCGAGTCTTAGGCAGGAAGTAAATCCGAATGTAAGTTTGATTGAGTTTAGTGTCATTGCTTTTCTCTCCTACGTCTCCCTGGGAACTCCTCTGTATCCCGATGATCGGCCATACTGACACGGAAACGCTTTGTGCAACGCAAACGGTCGATATGCAAATCATCAGATAGATAGTTGAAGCTCTCGTCCAATCAGCGCACCTCGTCCCGGTATTAACCACGCTGATCCACCAATCAGATCACACCATTTCCCTCCACTTCAACTTATGCCTCTTCAAGGCACACGACTGACACACACTCGAGCGCGTGCCAAGTGGTAGGGACCCGGGCGAAGTGACGGCGAAGTGCAATCACAACACCCTTCGCAGCAAGCATGACAGAAAGGTCTTGCCAGCAGTGAGTTTTCCTTCGCAGTCAGCAGCAACGGGGCATACATTTGCAGTCAGCGTGGCAGAAAAATCTTGCCAGCTGTGAACTTCCCTCTCAGTGAGCATGGCAGCAGAAGCCCGATAGGCATTGCATCAGCAGCGTAGATTCTTGCCTAGGAGAGGAGTGTTTCTCTATGAAACTTTTCTTTAACGAAGATGTGTGGTCCACTATAATAAATACTAGTACCACAAGAGACACAATAGCGTAAGCATTCTTGAACCCATGGACATCGAGCCACACAATAGCACGATCTGGGTTCATTCATTTTACAGATAAACTTCACCCCTTTCATTGGTCGAAACCTCGGCGACTGTTCAAAGGAGGCCGAAAATATAGCAATAAATTACCTTGATTTCAGTAAAGACCAAGGAAAAAGGTAGATTATGTATCTTTTTGGTAACGATAGGGTTAAAATCACATACAGTGTATTCGTTTCTGCAGACTCTCAAAATGGCAGACCCACTGCTCACATCGGTCGCTCTAGCGCTTCCCACCAAGCTCCAGGGCGTCTCCCACATCGTCCAGTACATCAACCAACTCCTCCTCCCGTCCACCATCGAAGCTGCCGTGTACCTGGACCTCCAGCGAGTCATAAAAGTCTTTGGAGCGACGAGTACTTGGACCGTGGCCGCAATGGACGGAGCTGCTGCTCGAGGCCGTCTCAATCTCATCAAGTGGCTGGACACACACCGAAAGACCGTGGGGTTTTCCACTGCTGCTTTCAATGGAGCAGCAGCCAACAACCATCTTAGTGTACTATACTGGCTGCTGAAACGATATGCTGCTCAATGCAACTTAACGGAAGGTTTAAGGAAAGCTGCAGAGGCCGGGCAAATGGATGCTGTCGTTATGCTAGTACCGAAATGTGAAGCATTCGTAGTCGGTGAAGCACTCTGTATTGCCATATTTAACGAACACGCGACTATGGTGGAGTTTCTCCTTCGGAATTGCCAATCTACTGAAATGGGCTCGGCATTGGTAGCAGCAACCGACAAAGACTTACCCGAAATGCTCGAACGTATACTTGTCAAGTGTGGGTCTTATGATGGGCTTAATTTTCGAGGGAAAATATTTTTTCGGTGGTGTTTCATTTCAGCCGCTTCCCGCGGTAGTGCGCAGATCGTGAAGTTACTGGTCAATGGCATTCCCGTGTCGGGATTCCCACTTCAGACAATTGGTTCTGCGCTACTGAATGCAGCAGAGAATTCCAAGTACGAGGTTGTGGAAATCGTCTTGGACGCATTCAAGTCCAGAGAGCCCCGTCTTCCAGTCGTTGTTGTCAGCCCAGCGTTCAAGAAGGCGTGTGCACGCAACGACCTAGAGATGGTGGAGCTTCTGACAAAATATTGTGGCAAGTACGTGGCTGGTTTGAGTTTGCCGGAATCCTGTCATGAGCAAGGCAAAAAGAAACAAAGGCATTGCTGACGCAACATTGCTGAGTCTGAGAAGAAGAAACCAAGAAAGATGTGCATGATGACTACATGTAGCGAAGTTTCTAGGTTTGTCTATGGATTTTGGGTGTCAAAAGTGAATCGTAGGGGATCCCCCACTGCTGACTTCGTTTCCTTCACGCACTGGATTGGGGCAAACAGCTCTTACATTGAAGTGAGTCAAAGGGCATTACGGAGAGGCGGGTCGACTTTAGTGTAAGAAGAAGAACACTGGAGTGAAGTAATGGCGACTTCTCTCACTAACCAGTGTATTGCACTGGCTGTGGAGGTGGCACCGGGACCAATGCAACGTAACGGAAGTTTTGATCTCTGCTGCTGGCGCTGGACATTTGAAAATTGTGAAACCATTAGAACACACAACACTTTATCGAGGACTACTCTGCTGTTCTGGAAGCTGCAGCGTTGAACGAACAGCTTCAAGTGTTCGGTGCCCTGGCTTTGCTGCTTTAGCATTGCAGTGCCGTTAATGGAGATTGAAGTGCTGCGATTACAGGGTAGACGGGATGATGTCGTTATGCTGCTACCGAGATACAAAGCGTTCATAGTCGGTAAAGCACTCGCTGTTGCCGTATTTTTTCGAACACGAGGATATGGTGGAGTTTCTCCTTGGAAGTTGCCCTCCTACGGAGATGGTCCGCTCGAGCTGTTTGAACGGGCGCTTGCCAAGTGTGCCCCTTATGGCGGACTCTCTTTTCGCGAGGAAAGAATCTTTTCGTTCTTGTTTAATTTCGGCCGCTTCACGTGGTTGTGAAGAAA
Source organism: Phytophthora multivora (assembly GCA_001314345.1). NCBI lineage: Eukaryota > Oomycota > Peronosporomycetes > Peronosporales > Peronosporaceae > Phytophthora > Phytophthora multivora. Next base: position 10,926 of record LGSM01000658.1, on the reverse strand, counting down.
TCGTGAAGTTACTGGTCAGTGGACTCGTTTTATCGTCGGAAATATCCGGCCCAAAGGCAATGCGTCTCATGCTAGTGAATGCAACAGCGAGTTCCTAGTACGATGTTGTGGAAATCTTGGACGCATTCAAGTCCAGAGAGCCTCGTCTTCCAGTCGTTGTTGTCAGCCCAGCGTTCAAGAAGGCGCGTGCACGCAACGACCTAGAGATGGTGGAGCTTCTGACAAAATATTGTGGCGAATACGGTCGACTTGAGTTTGCCGATTCGGCAAATTGGCGGTGGCAAAGTCAGGAAGAAACAAAGGAAGTGCTGAACAGGAGAGACTTACAAGTAGGAGGGATGCAGAACGACAGGCGATTTTTTTTTTTTTTTTTCATTTTTTCTGTAGTTTGTCGAGCTCTTCCAAGTACGTGTGTGTACATGTGATAGCTTTACACAACAACAATGAAACAGATAGATAGGAATTGGTAGTTCCAATAAAAAAGGCTGCCTGCAGCTTTGCACTCCAAACCTGACGTCTCAAACGAAAAGAAACGAAAGACGTCAGCAACTGTCACCAACTGTCCAGCTACTAGTCTCTTCTCAACAGCTTTCTGTTCAGCGGTGCTCCTATTGCGACTCAGCGTTGCGTCGCCTTTCACCTTCCGCTTTCGATCTCGTCGTGGCTTGGCATTTCCAAACGATCACCCAAACGAACACAACGATGAAGCTGAGTCTGATCCTGACTGTGCTGGCTGCGGTCCAAGTACTTGCCAACGCCGAGTATTCTCAGCTCCGAAACAACCGCCATCTCCGCAGCGAAGGTATTCTCACGCCTCTTCTAAACACTCTACTGGGTACGCCCTCTCCGACAACACCCTACCCAGAGACGTCTTCTCCCCCAGAGACGTCTTCTCCCCCAGAAACGTCTTCTCCCCCAGAAACGACTGCCACAGAGGCCGAGACGCCCTACCCAGATGCAGCCGAGCTGGAACGCCGTCGTCGATTCCCGTAGAGATGGTCAGTGCCGACGTAGAAAGTCGAATAAAAGCTGATAATTCATGTCGTTTTATCCCACACGTGCTCTTTAGAGGTCTCGACCGATCTTCTTCGGAAAAGCTCGTCCGCGTAACGCGTGGGCGATCGCTTCTCCTGCTTTTGCCCTCCGGAATCCGAAACAAACGAGCTCATCCGCTTCAAAACCCGAGCTTGGCCAGTTGTCAACGACTGCCGAGGCGCGTTGTACGCTGTCAAAGCTTCCGTTAAAGTACGAAGAGATTGGCTGTGTGTACGCTGGAACGTCCTCCGCCGGACGTGTCCGCTAGGAGCTCCTTTCGTCGCCTGTCGGGGCGCCCCGTGCAGCATTCGTAACGACTGACTCGGCAAGCGTTGGAAGCGTAGTCCTCTTTGGCTTACCTCTGGTTGAGCTTGTGCTTGGGAGTGAGAGGAGTCGGCTACCTGCTCTGACGCTTGACTGCTTTCAATTGGGGAGAAGGCGCGCTTACCTGGCAGATCGAAGTTTTCCGTAATCGAACGATGCGATTCAATCTCGGACGAGAACGTAAAAGAGGGATCTCGTCGCGCCTTCGGGTGATGATGACTTGGAGCTGGAGCTTGATGTCCCTCGAGATTCTGGCCCAAAAGAGGTGTTGAATTCTGACTATACAATTCGTCTGTGTATCGTGTCGGCGATTGTTTCGCGCTGGAAGCTTGGACGCGACCGTCCGTCAAGCCAACGAAGGAACCCACGCGCTTCATCAATGGCAAACGTGTTGCACCAATTGGCTTTGCAGGCGAAGTAGGAGTAACTTCACCCTGAGTTGGAACCGTTTGACGTACTTTAAGGCGTTGAAGGTTGGCTTTGAGCTCTTGTAAAGCGTGCAAAATGACGACCTCGCGCTCTTCCGCCTGCTTTAACCGTTCTTGTAAGGACTGCGAGTTTGAAGTACTACACGAAGTAGTAGCAGTACTTGTCTCTTGAGCTGATCCTTTTCCCTCTGCGGGATTCACCACAGCGTCAATGTTACTCGTCGATTCGACCCGGTGGTAATCGTTCGAGCCTTGACCAGTATTGCTAGCATCGCTCTCGTTTTTCGCGCAATTCTCTGAATCTTTAGTGTATTTCTTACGTTCCCGCCGCATCCGAAGACGGTCACGTAGGTCGATTAACTGGTCCCGAATATTCACGCCCACGCCGAACTTGAGCGTCCCGTCATTCGATTCCACGTTCATCGCCTTGTAAATTCTCTCTGCTGCCTCTCTAGCTGTCAGTATTGATGGCACCAGCGGAGGATGGCTACCGGCTTTCGCACACACCTTCGCGATCGCTTCTGTACTGTACACACTGCGAACGAGTTCTAACAACGGACAGCGAGCCTTTTTCAATTCGTAACTCTGCATGTACGACGTGATCATATCAACGACAACCCGGTGGCGATCTTCCGGGTACCGAGCCAAAAGGACCTGGAAGCATTCTCTAGACAACACACACATCTCTACGTGCGTCACAGCGCGTACATTGGCAGCGCGTTGGTAGTTCATCACTAGCGCGATATCTCCGAAGGCTTGGCCACGAGAAATGAGAACCTCTTTCCCCTTCCCACTACGGAGATAATAACCTCGTTGGGCTGCGTCCAGCTCGTACGCGGACTGTCGATGGCCATCGTCGGCTTCATCGCCAGTCACAGACGTACGACGGCGCGGTAAGCCAAGGCCAGCGCCACCATTCCTTCCGCTTGCAATGGTTGTGGTAGTCACTCTCTCGAAGCCTTTGGGGTTTCGGTGAATTTCACAATAGCCGCGATTAATCATGTAGAATTCATCGTCAACTTCTCCTTCGCGCATGATGAAATCATTCGGCAAGTAAACCCGCACATCGAGAAGCAGCATGAGCTGTTTCTGGAAATCTGGCGTACAATCTTTCCAGAATGGCACGTGCATCACGACTTCCATGTACTTGAAGAGCACAACCTCGAGTCCCAGAGTGTGTGATAACTCCTTGGAGAATTGCACGATCTCGCCGTCTAAACACTCGTACTCGTGCCATAAATGTTCGTAATATTCGTGGATTCGTTCGCGCAAAGGAGCAGGGAGTTGAAGCTTGGCAGTCATGGCGAAAACTTCCTCCATTTTCCGTTGGTAGCTGGTCGTATTGGCATTGAAATTCGACACAAGAATGGCCACGTGACCGAACACGACAGCCAGTACAATTGAGCCAATGACAACGGACAGAGAGGCAAACAAATTCTGCGCTGCGGTGTTTGTAGGCACTCCCTCGCCCTGCAACAAGAGTAGAGCAGCATAAAAACTGGAGGAATATTGGTCATACCACGACGCATAGTCTTCTTCAAAAGTATCATCCTCCGTTAAAAGAATCGTCCAGATACACGCGATGTAGTGAGCGATACAGATGAGTACACACACAATGCCAGCGATACGGAAGAGGTGCGAATAGCGCGAGTACATCAACCAGGCCCAGAAATTGTTCCCCGCTCCGGATTGATTCGCGCGAACCAGCCAAACCATACGGACAAACCGCATCATGTACGCAAGACGCTCGACACTCAGCACGTTCAGTGCGAAAGGCATCCATTTCGGGAGATCGTTGTTATTAACACTCGTTACTTGAGCTAAGAGCGACACTGCAATCAACGCGTCCAGAAAGAATCGAGTCTTCAAATAGTGCAACAGGATATGCCAGTGCGAAATGACTACAGATCCAGTGTCAGTCACGTAGCTCGTATGCAACGTAAACAACACGTCCAGGCCGAGTAAAACGCCAATCAAAGTATCAGCCTCTTGGATATGGTACTCCTCTTGAAACGCGAGCTCCAATGGGAACCAAAGCACGAAAATGGCAGTCGCCAACGCTGTAACTGCGTATCGGGTTTGAGAAATCGTCGAGTAAGGTGAAAATGGTCTGACCAACCTCCTTCGAGAAGTATTCAACGCTCTTTTGATCCGAGAAACCAACGAACTCCATTTACTGGGATGATAGACGTTGTTGTCACCGAGCGCTCCGTACGCGAGATCAAACTGCTCTATGAGCTGCAAACTGCTCGTGCCGCTTTCCAGCTGCGGACGAGCACCGGCAAGTGACGTGTTGAGAGTGGACCGCTCTCCAAAATACAGGAAATTCGTTGCTCTTGTGCCAGCGTCATGGTTCGAAGTCTGTTCACTGACATTGCGAGCTGAAAGGGAGGGAATTAAATAGCTCTCCTGCGACTGCCCTCTCGGCGTTCGAGCGGTGGGTATTGGGCCTGCAAAAGTGTGGCCTTTATCCTCCAGAAGATCCTCTAACCCCGTTGCCATGCTCGAAGGTGTGCGTTGCAATTGGCGGATCTGGAAACGCTGCATCATCTCCTCGTACGGAGTTTCAGTTGCGGCCGCCGCCTTCTTGCGGTTGTATAACTCAGCGTGCGCGTGAATGTCCGATACTGAGCGACGTAAGCCGGACGACCACGCAGTGACGGCGCTGGGGGGACTTTCGACGATCCCTCGAGTCGAGACGCTCCTCTTTCTCGCTGGTTTGGCCTCGCCTTCAGCCTTTGCGACGGGATAAACCGCCCCGGTCGACATTTGAGTGGAGTGTCTTCTTGAACTTCGCATAATGTTGCGGTGGAGAAGAACGACTGGTGTGTGGCTCTTCTCTTCTGCGTGGGGGGTCTGATCCGAAGGTGTCGTAGCCGATGGGACAGCATTTAATCCGCCTGCATTGTCTTGGTTAGTGCTGCTACTGCCGAGCACATGGGGCGCATCGGCTTCCGAAGTCCCAGCCATTCGTAACACGACTGAGCGGTCGTCTTGCGCGTCTTCTTTGCTGTTTAACGAGTGGAATCGTTTCGCGTTTTAGAATAGAAATGTATTTTTTAAATAATTAAAAACAATACAGAGTATGTTCTTCTTCTTTTTAAATATATTTTTAAATATTTTAACCAAAAATTTGTCGCGCCGATTGTTGAGACCGTTCTGGTCCACGCTAGCGAAATATTTGACATGGATTTGCTGATTCTAAACAACAAGAGTACGACAACTCAAAGCGCAACAATTGTCGCTGTCCGGAGGCGTGAGCACTTCCTGGGGCACAATTTGTGTTGTTCGTGTCCAGTTCTGTATGTACATTACCTTAGTGCATCTACAGGATCAAATATTGGTTGGTTTAGTAGCCTTTCCAGTACCCCCAGACGACCAAAGGCATTATAATGTGGCGATTAATTATGACAAACTTCGGGGGTGATCATTATCCACGATACGTATGTGCGGCCCTGCTGGAAAACGTCCAGTACAATGCAAGCAAGTGGCTCGTCGAAGAACGTGGTGTAGAGGATAAAGTCCGTCAAGATTTATCCCTGCAATAGCCGTAGCACTGCTGTACGTGTGCGTGCACGTATTAACACATGTACAGCATGTAGTGGTGTGTGTCTCGGTGTTACCGGTACCTTGGTTTCGCCAGCATTTTTCGTCGCTGGATGCGATTGAATACAAGCATACGATCAAAGCCTACGATTTGCTCGCACGTCCAAACGAATTGACCTGATGTGCACTTCGAAATGCATCGAATAAACTTCGGTGACGTCGTGGGTCGGAGTTCACAGCGCTTCATTAGCTTTAAGAATTCCGTTTTGGTGAAATTTGTATCTACATGTAGAAAGCATCTGACTGTAGATTGAGATAAACTCGAAGTGCTGTAGTGTTGTTGTTGGCATCACTTGCCTACTGCATATATGGTACACAGCTTTGCTGCCAGCGTATTGAGAGTTGTGCAGCTTCAGGTACATGTTCTGAATCAGTGATACTTCAGAGAATCAAAAGACACTCCTAAAAAGCGGTCCCAAGCCGAAATCTGGTATATCTCGGCCAATAGTAGCGCGATTACTGTACGTATTTAAGTTGGAGCCCGGGAGGCGAACCATTTACTAGTACGTGTACATGTATCGACTCGATACACGTACTAGTAAATGGATGCTATCGAGTAGGTACCGGTGTGGGAGCTCTGCTGATTACTATGAAGCCTCTCGTGTTGAAGTTGTTGGGGTCGTATGGTGCCGCAGCATCGCCACGACGGTCTCTGTACACGCGCTCCGGAGCTTCGTCGATTTTTTTGCTGAGGCGAAACTTCATACTTGAAGTAGGTGTAAATACATCCTGGCTACGAACGACCTGGAGATTGGCAAAATTGGCTGCAAACCATACAATTGCCTTGTCACTGCAACTGCGAGCCTCACCATCACTGGTTGGTTCCTGCTGGGAGGGAGGCGGGGAAGCGATGGAGGCTTTGATCTCATGGCTCATTATCGAATTGGACTCCAAGCAGCCAAGGTGTGTTTCTCTGCCTTGTTGGACGAGCTATACGATGCGTCAGCGTTTCTTCCTGGTACTTCTCCTAGTCGCACTTGCAGCATGCGTCAATGGGCTCGCACCAAGCGACGACACTGCTGAGGTCGCCACCAGCAGTGGCCGAAACCTGAAAGGGAGCGTCACGACCGCAGCAGAAGTTGATACTGAGGACGAAGAGAGGGGGATCGGCACCAAGGTCGCGGAGTTTTTCAAGAAGCAGAGCACTTCCATTTCCAAATTTTTCGGGAAAAGTACCACCACTCAGGTCGAGACCTTGGGAAAGAACACGAAGCTCGTCAAGAGCCTTGAGGGCGATACCAGACTCAACGGCCTCAAGACTGCTCTACAGAAGAACCCTGGCGCTGTGACGGCGAAGAATGTCGGCAAAATCGGAGGGTTTATTGAAAAACTCAAGAAAATTAAGTTTGAAGGCGACGTGAAGGGCATGCGGATCGCGTACGGCATTCTGTTCCTCATGATCTGTGGCATTCTCGTGACTGGCGTAGTAATCACTCGCAATGTCCAGAATAGTTACATCCATTAGTTTAGGGAAACTTTAGAAGTAGCTTCGAAGTATATGTGAATCAATATGCAAACTCAACTGAAATCTTCCTTCATCAACTACAGTGCAGAGCTGGTAACGAAAAAAAAAACACTTTACTACTGAAATGAAGTTTTTTTACGTTTACATTTTAATTTTTAATTTTTTAGAGGGTGCTATTTACGGCTCAATTGTATTGACTACCCGGTAATTTATTTTAATGTGCTTTTTCACTTGCATTCATTATGGCTCAAAGTTCCAGTTTTATACGCCAGTCATTTATTTTCCGCAATGGTGAGCGAGTACGAGGCGAAGCGTCTGCGGCGCATCGAGGAGAACCGCAGGAAACTCCAGGCGCTGCGCCTGCCTGTAATAGGGTCTCCCCCTGATGCCAAGCCGACGCCAAAGCTTAAGCGCGAGCGCATCTATGAGGAGAACCCTGCGCCCCGCGTGTCCATGCGGCAGCGCAAGAAGCAGAAGCGCGAGGCGGAAAATGACGAGGAACTCCTCAAAGAATACCGACGCGAGAGCAGAAGAATTATCAAAGCGAGAACAGAAACAGGAAAGCGTAAGAACAGACAGAAAGCGCTCGATAGAAGGCTGGAGATACAAGTCCTAGCGGAAGAGCGCAAGAAGCGAGTGGCGGAGCAGCTAAAGCAACTCGATGAGGCTGCAGAAAAAGAGCCTAGAATTGAAGACTGGAGGCTTAGAAGGAAGCGACAGGCACAATTAGAGCGACGCAAGGAGTCTCTGAAGAGGAAAGAGGAGCTGAAAGACGAGAGGAAACTGGCGAGGAAGAAGAAGGAGTCGATTCGGAAGTTTTGGAGAGCGAGCGAGCTATTGCACAAGAGGAGGAGGCAGAAAAGAGAACGGATCGCGATAAACTTACAGAAGGAGATCGAGAAGCAGCAGAGGTACGAGGAGCGCCAACTCATGGCAGCCGAGGATCACGTGGCCCGGAAATGGGAAAAGAAGCAGAAGAGAGACGAGAAGGCCGAGGCAACGCGTGAACGAAACAGACTTAAAAGGCAGCCCATCTTGGATCGAAAACTGATGAGGAGAAAAGCGGAAGAAGACAAGGAAGAGGCTCTTTACAAGAAGACGTATCCCGTACGCCGGGTGAAAGAACTACCCTTTGTGCGCATATCGGACGCAATGGAGATCGACGAAGCGAAGCCGCTGGTGATGACGCCATTGTTGAAGATTGACCCAACCTGCTTTCACGCGTTCTCGCTAGGCAAGCAGTTCTTACCTCCAGGAAAGGGGTCCGTGATACAAGGTGCGTGTCCGGGCGGATACACAGCGGGGTTTGACGAGGAACTGGACATTCACATGTGGAAAAACGCGATGACGCTGTTTGTGAACGGCTCGTCCGGGGTCTACTACCACTTCAAGTTTCAAGAAGAAGTGCATAATGACCGCAAGAGCGTCTTTTTTCGATGGTCTCACACTTGCAATGTCACGCCGAAGATTTTTGAGCGGTTGCGTCGACTACAAAAAGGTGATGAAAATCTCTGCTTCGACGACGAAACTTACTATGACGCCCCTACTCCAACTGACACGAGGCCAGAGCCGCTGCTGCTTTTCGTCCAGTATCCAATGGTAAGGCCGTTGTAGTTTTTACTGATTATTGTACACCGATGTATACTTACCTTTTTGAACTGCTTGTTTTGTTGCCGTAGGGCCCCTATATCTACCTCGGACGTCTTGGCTACCTCGGCCATCGATCCGATCCCCTCGAATTCTCCTTCCAGCTGCTGGATGCCAACGTGTTAAACTGGAAGAAAATTCGTAAAGTCATCACGTGTGAAACAACGTGAAGAGCGATTTAGGTAGATAAGTATCAATCTATTGGCAATAGTATTGTCAAATATCTGAATTGTGTCCATTTTACTCCAAACGTAGCCGCTTATTCCGCACCAAGCGTACTACCTCCGCATCTCCAGTCGTCATAGCAAACTCGATGCTGTCTGGGTCGCACTGACTTCGAAGGAGCTCAACGATGCCCACATGTCCTCGCACTACCGCCATTTCAAACGCACATGTGATTCCAGTCGAATCGCTTTTCTCCTTCAATACTTCCACTACCTTCGTTTCTCCGGTTATTGCAGCAGATATCATTGCACATCGGATACTTTGTCGACTCATCGTATCAAGCAGCAACTGTACGAGTCTCACCAGCCCTTGACTAGCAGCTTTATCAAAGATGCGACCATACGCGTCAACATTGCACCTCGCTAGTAGCAATTTGGACAGCGGTGACGCGCCAGCCGACTCAATTCGAATCAGTGCCTGCTCGATTGTGTCCGCATTGGCGTGCTCAAGAAGAATTTCTAGCAGTTTCTCGCGTTGGGTGACTGCTGCTCTCACCAAGGCGTCTTGAATCGAACTGGAGCTGCTTCCGACGATCACTGTCTTGAGCATCTCGACGTCATCGTTCCGAACCGCAATACTCAGCGCGCAACCAGTATTCAACCCTTTGCACTTCGCTACAAGAAGTTTCGCCATATTGATGTTCTGGTAATCTGCGGCCTCTTGAACCACCGCGGTGATACTTTGATTATAATTGTCGTCCTTCAAGTGATGCGCTTCACAATAGTCCAAGAGGAAATCCAAAGCATTCAAGTTGTATACTGCTGCGGTCAGTGTAGCGCTAATAGGGCCTGAGAAAACGCCGATCAGTAGCTTGACGACATTTATCCGACCGTTCTCAACAGCAGACAAGAACGAACGATCGACAATAGCTGTTGCCGCTTGAGACGTTCCCGTTTCTACAGATTTGCCGCTGATGAATTCATCCAGTAGCAGCTGCAGCACTTCACATTGATCAGTCCCAGCAGCTTTCTCCAACGCATGAGCAACCGCTCTCTTTTCGAGCTTTCCCTTCTCTAACAACAACCGAACCACTTGTTGATGGCCGTTGGCCGCTGCTGCTATTAACGAATCGGTGACCGTAAACTCGTCACTCATGTCGATCAGTAGCCCCACCACTTCACAATGACCTCTTGTTGCAGCACTCACCAGGGCTGGGTTGATGTGGCGGTACCTGTCATCATATCCTTTTTCCAGAAAGAACTGAACCACTTGAGTCTGGCCATTGAGCGCACCAGCAATCAGCGACTTCCGGACACTATAGGGTCGCTGACCCAGTATATTCTCCAGTATTGCAACGTGTCCACAAGCAGCTGCAGCTTCAAGAGCCTGTTCCACTTGCTCCCTTCCTACTTTGGACACCAGAAACTCCACGATCTCAACGTTCCCACAGTCGGCAGCTTTCACGATTTCTTGGGTCGGATTGGCCACCTCCGGGTAAAATTCATAGAGCCACACAAGGACGCTCAGGTGATTGTTAACTGCAGCATTGGTGAAAGCAGCATGAGAGCAGCCTTCGATTCTGTTGGTATGTAGCCATTGGACAAGGTCTATTTTTCCTAAACCAGAAGCACCATCCATGGCCTTCACAGTGTACGGTCGAGTATGCCGATAGACGTGAATAACGCGCTGAAGATCGTTGTAGACAGCGCTGTCGATGGTAGATGGGATGAGGAAGGAGCTAACGAGGTCCATGACGTGGGGAAGCGCCTGGAACCGGCCGCAGAGGACGGAGGAGACGACGAGGAGAGGACCCGACGCCATGTAAACAACGAAAATAAACGATATTCTGATATTTTCACTTTTTGTTTGGTACATATGTTAAAAAATATGGGATAATAAAAATATATACCAATATATTCGAAAAATAAAAATAAAATACCAAATACTTACAAAATAAAAATAATATACCAAACAGTTTTGTGTATTTCTTTTAGCAAGGAAAACCCAATTTGGGAGAAAAACCTCTACATGCATCATGCAAATGCTGGTCAGCAAGGGCGTTTAGGACGGCTGACTGCTGCAGCTCTTCCGGTTGTGGCCAACTTGCTTGCATATTCCGCACCGCCGAATTTGCTTTCTCAGAGATTCTGTTGCCTGCTGTGACGGAATGCGCTTCTTCTTTGGGCGACCACGTTTTTTTGGATTTCCCGGGGCCCTGCATTCACCGCGAGTAAGAGCATCCTTGAGCACTAGAGG
>LGSM01000657.1:0-15419 GCA_001314345.1 Phytophthora multivora | reverse complement strand
TGTTGTCGGATCCTTCCTTGACAGCTTTCGTGTAGCTGAAGAAGACTTGTCCGTTATTCTTCTTGATCTTACGGTACACCGCGACACTGCCGGATGACTCGAGGTTGAAGTACCCAAGCTCTCCATTGTCCTCTTGGGATACAACAGATCCGAAGGCTCCAATGTAGAATCCAGGATGGCGGTAATGTGTGGGGTTGGAGCTTCTCTGGAAGTCTCCAGACTGTTTAAAGCAGGATTCTCTAAAGAATAACTTCCCACCTGGACGTAGCCACTTGATGGCTTTCTTAGCGAACGCCTTCACCTCTTCATCCTCCATGTACATGAAGATCCAGTTGGAGAAGATGACGTCGAAGGAGTTAGGCTCCGCTTCCAGGTTCACAACGTCCTTGCACAAGAACTTGATGTTGCCCAGATGACCGTTTGTATCCGCATTCACCTTGATAAAGTCCTCAATGAACTCCACAGCAGTGACGGATTTGGCCTGAGTGGCAATGACGGAGGTATATCTGCCAATACCAGCGGCCAATTCTAGAACATCTTTGTTCTCCATGTACGGAGCCTTGTCCATAATCTCCGGGAGCTCGAGCTTCGTCAGCGCCTTAGCTTGTGAATCCAGCATCATGGTTTCCACTGTGGCTGCCGAACTGTGGCCTTCCCAGTACGACTTCATCTGCTGGCGTGCAACGTCCACAGTCATATCGTGTGCTTGGGTATCCGTTGAAGGTTGTTGAGCTGCTTGAACTCTTGGGGTGAGAATGGGAAATGACTTCGAGCTGTGCTGCCGTTGCACTGCGACTTGCAGGCCGGTGCAAGACTCCATCCCGTAAGCAAGCTGCGACACTAGCAGGAGTCACCGTTGAAGCTGAGAATGGTGAACACGTCCGGTAACGACGCGAGAGGATTGGGTGTATACATGGAAGTATACACCAATCACCGCCCCGAAGACTTCCACAGCGGCTTTAAGTAAGAAAAACCGCTGCATTCTGCAGAGAAATGGGCTTACATGCAGGCTTGCTCGACTACGTGGTGACGCAAGGCACGCTTCGTGCACATGCCTGTTCCTGTCACATCCTTTCGTCTACAGCAGCAAACGGACCATCACTCTGACTGACATACTAAATTCAAGTCTATCTGCCCATCTCCAATGCTACGTGCAGGAGTTTTTTCCCTGCTTCGCCACAACAAGAACGAACTCGTAGACGACTAATAAGGCGTACGGTGATGTCCTTGGAGCATGCAAATACTGCTGCATCGGTATCACTCACTGGTGGTGATGCTTTCGGATTCTGATGAGCAATATCCGATGCGTACCACTAGCCTGGCAGAAGAATATGCTCGTCGTGAGCTAGTGGATCGAAGTCGATTGCTTTACTCGTAACAAAACCAGCCTTCGATACTAGTATGTCCCCTCCAGTGAAAGTGGCCACGATAACTGGCGCAGTATTGAGAGAACATGGTCGTCATCGAGTATAAATATTCATGTTATGACAAAATATCACTGGTTTATGATAATGATAATGTTACAAAATGTATATGACTTATCATATTTCGCTCACAGCATAACAAGTTCTTTATCGATCCAGTCATATCCATATTTTGGAAAATCTAAAAATGTTAAAACTAGGAAACTCATCAGAAGCAGGCTGCAGTCATTACTTTTCAACACAAAATACGGATTTATTCGTCATTATGATCAAGCATACCGCTTGATCTGTTCATACGATCACTTAGTGACTCTACAGGTCGAAGGAGCCGTACGGGTGTTCACCCGTCTGCAGCGTGAACGTGGCACACAGCGGGTTGGCCACGGCCGTCTCGTTGTACACGTCGCAGTCAGTCTCGGGCTTGATGGCGATCACGTAGTCTGCGTCCTCTGCCACCTTCTTCAGGCCGCTGCCAATCTGCGGGTAGTAGACGCTCCAGTCGTCCGCGGACAGCGTGAAGTTGACCGTGGTCGATTCACCGGCCTGCAGCTCCACCTTGGTGAACTTCTTGAGCTGCTTCACCTCGGGCACCGAAATCGTGCGGAACGGCTGCGTCAGGAACAGCATCACCGTCTCCTTACCAGCAACCGAGCCGGAGTTCTTGACGACCACCGAGACATCCACACTCTCCGTGATGGACGTCACGTTCGAGCGGCTCAACTTCATGTCCGAGTACGTGAAGTCCGTGTAACTAAGACCGTGACCGAACTCCCACTGCATCTCACAGTAGTCCCCCGACGCACACTGCGTGCTCACAAGGTGGTTGTAAGGCATCAGGATGTTGCCGGCGTCCTTCGGGTACGTGATCGGCATGCGGCCGCTCGGGTTCACACGGCCGTAGATGATCTCAGCGATAGCCTGGCCTCCAAGCTCGCACGGGAGCATAGCGTTAACCACGGCGTGCACGTTGTTCGGCAGCTCACCAAGCAGACGCGGACGACCGCCAACCAGCACCACAATCACCTTCGTGCCGGTTGACACCAGTTCATTGACGTACTTGATCTGACCGGCAGGCAGCGCGAGGTCGTTGATGTCGCCGTACGTCTTCTCCGTGTACGAGTGTTCGCCAATGACGGCGATCGTGTACTCGGCTTGACTTGCGTACTCCTTCGCCTGGGCGAGGTCGCTCTCGTTGTACTCGCCCGTGTAGTTGAGTCCGTTGAAGTAAGTCAGGGTCTCGTTCGAGATGGCCTGGAATCCGTCCTTGACACTGATGCCGTTCGGGAACATGTCGTTACCCGAGTAGCCCTGTTGGCTGAGCGTCCAGCCGCCGCACTGGTAGCCGACGTTGTCGGCCGAGTGGCCGGTTAGGAACACCTTAGCCGTCTCGGGGATCGGCAGCGTGCTGTCGTTGTTCTGCAGCAGCACAATCGACTCGCGAGCCGAGTTCAAGGCCGCCGCCTTGTCCTCATCGCTTCCAACCTTGTCCACCAGGTCGGCGCCGGGGACGGCGTTGTCGTACAGACCGAGCTGCAGTTTGAGCTTAACCACACGACGTGCAGATTCCTTCACGCGGTTCAGGAAGGACGCGTCATTGGCGATAAGCGCCTTGGTGGCATTGATGAAGCCGTAGTCGCTGCTGGCCATGGTCATATCGATCGACGTGCGCTTGACAGACAGCGTAGCAGCCTCTTCGTCGTTACGAGCGAAGCGGTGGAACGTGTTGAGGTGTTCGATCTCCGCGAAGTCCGACACTGTCATACCGTCGAAGCCGAGGTCCTCACGGAGCAACTTGTTCATCAGCTTCGGGTTAGCGATCGTCGGGATGCCGTTAACGGAGATGTAGTTCTCCATAGCTGACAAGACACCAGCATCGACAGCAGCCTTGAACGGGGGCAGGAAGTAGTTGAGCAGGTCGTAGTCCGACAGCGTGACGGCATCCTTGTCGTGGCCTGTTGCAGTCTTGGAGTAACCGATCCAGTGCTTCATGCAGGCAGCAGAGCCGTTGTTGGACTGGATGCCCCTGATAAGCGACTCGGAAATGGCAGACACCAAGACCGGGTCCTCGCCAAAGGTTTCATACACACGTGGCCACAGCGGGTTCTGCGAGATCTCGAGCATGGGGCCGAAGATCCACGGGGTTCCAGCAGCAAGCGTGTCGCGGCCGGCAATGCGTCCCATTTCGTAGGCCAGGTCGGGGTTAAAGGTGGCGGCGCCGTTGATCGGCTGACCGAAAAGAACGGCACCCGACGTGAAACCAGCACCGTGCAGCGAGTCGATACCGAAGATGAACGGATGTCCGTCGTTCTCCTCCTTGACGATCTCCTGGGCGCGAGACAGCACGTCACGCCACTCCTGAGCCGTCCAACCGTACTTGCCGTTGTACGAGCCCGACTGCCACGGACCAGAGAGGTAACTTCCGATTTTGAGCTTGGCGTACGCACGGAACTTGTCCTCGTCGAACGTTTTGTCCTTGTTGAAAAAGCGGGAGAAGGCCACCTGGACCATTTGGCCCACAAGCTGATCTTCATCCATGGACTCGATGATCACATCGGTCTGGGCGTCCCATTGATCGGCGGCGACGCCCTCATTGGCGGTGAGGCCCATAGCGAGGCAGCACACGGCGGCGAACCACGACTTGAGCATCTTTTGCGTTCCCTTTCTGGTGAGCTGGTGACGCGGTCGACTGGAAATTGGGAAATGACAGTCAGCTTTCCTTCCTCCAAGGTCCTTGGACCAAGGCCACGGATTCCTTGGCTTGCCGATCGAGTCTTTCCAATCTCAAGCAATACGTCAGTAACTTCAACCACGCAAGCTCATCGGCCCGGCTACCATCGGAGGGCACAGGAAACGCAGCCCCGCTTACGACTGCGACGCACATCAAGCCGGAATGCATCAAGGTCCGAAAGCGCACTCGGATTTGTTAGTCGCGCTTTTTAATCTTGTTAATTGAGCACGTGGCGAGGACAAACCAAGTTCGCTCTTATCATACACTGTGTATCGAATGGCAGATTGAAGCGAGCGAGTTGCATTGGTGCTTGGTCTCCGTTAAGAGAGTTCTTAACTGTAACCAAGCACCAAACTGTACGTGTAGAGCATCAGCTCAAACCGCTGATCATGCCCCTCGTCTGGCAAGGTGACGAGACGTCGGCTATGCAGCGTTTTATGGACGGGTGTGATACTTTCGGAGGGAAAGCGTCGGTGCTCTGCAAGCAGCTGGTTGAACGCTGCCCAAATTTGGTCGTTCTCCTTTGAGGCAATGGAAGAAGACACTCGCTGCAACGGGATCATCATCATCGTGGAAGAAGACGCTCGCTGCAACGGAATCATCATCGTGCGCGTGGAGAAAAGATCAAGTGGAGCCCCAGTTTTACCAATGTGCGTGACGGGCCGTCGCGTGAGCCTTACGGTGAGGACCTCGATCATCGAGTCGATGATAACTACCAGGCCGCCACTGCTACAGACTGTAGCCTACAGTACATGTACAGCGACTGCTGTTCGTAACACGAACTTTGTGTTCTGTGCATGCACTGTGCAGCGATAACGTTAACTACCCACACCGAGTGGCGTGGGTGAAAATCCGCTTCATAGTCCCATGAACGAACAGCAACCAGCACTGTAATAGAACTTCTTTTTAAATTAAAAGAATGTTTTCAAGAAATGAAGAACGAGATGACCAAGTTGACATACTACTTGTTTGTAGAAATTGAAAAATATGTTGACATTTTCTGGACGTACACTCTTGGTTTATTATCGCTAGTTGAGCTCGTCCTGAATGCCTTGCTCAGTGATGGAGTAGATGGCCTCCGACTCGGGTAAAATGGGGGAATCTACGACCTTCATTACGCGGTTCTCGCCGCGACCCTTCTTTAGGCGAAGTCTTTAGCAGAAGCACATACAGCCATGTCAGCAATGCTTCGAGTATTAGTATTATTGACACGGTGTACCTGGTGCAAGACGCATGGGCCATGATATTACCACCAATGGGCTGGAGCGGATCCTTGGCAAACATGCCGGAATCCGGATTTGCAGTCATCTACAGACACAAAGTACAACTGATAAGTAATTCCTTCCTTCGTACCAGCAGATGCGATGGTAAACAAACCTGGTTTGTGATCACGACTGCAACACCAAACTCATCAGCCATTCTTGTTAGTGCGCGCAGGAATCTGGTACAAACAAGACGTAACCATAAGCATATTTTCTTGCACATGTAGAGTGCCGTCTCAAGACTTTCAACATACTTCGCCAATTCTTGCTGTCGAGCTGCTAACTCTCCACGACCCGAGTAATCTGTTCTGAACAGTGCCGTCGCACTATCAACAATTACCAGAGCGAATCGTGACTCTGCCATCATGGCCGACGCCTGAATCAGCAGCTGCATCTGGTGCTCCGAGTTGTAAGCGCGTGCAAACGCCACGTTCTCCAGAACGCTGTCTCCATCAAGACCATATCTCTCTGCAATGGCTTGCAACCTCTGCGGACGGAAAGTGCCTTCAGTGTCAATGTACAGCGCCTTGCCTTCGCCACCTCCACGATCCACCGGCAGTTGGCACGTCACGCAGAGCTGGTGACACAGCTGTGTCTTTCCCGTTCGGAACTCTCCAAACAATTCTGTAATCGATCCCGTTTCGACGCCGCCTTTTAACAGCTCGTCCACAGCATTGGACCCCGTCGACAACGTAATTAAATCTTTTCTGCTCTCCAATACATCTGCAGCCTACAAAAAAAAATGTCAGTAAAATAAATAAATAAATAAATCCAGCTTTGGAATGAATCTCGCACCGTCGTGAAGCCCACATTGACCATCTCCCGTGCAGCCTTCAGCATCTTCTCGGCTTTAACCTCGCTGATGCCTTTGATGCCCACGAGCTGCTTCTTGGTGGCCATAGCCACCGCGTCCACCGTGTGCATGCCGGCCTCCTTGAGCTTATTGACGTCCGTTGCATTGATACCTGCCTGCTCCAGTATATTCACGAGACGTGGGCCTTGCTGCATACAAGGAAATAATAAAACAAGAGTGATGGTCAGTGAAAAGTTGCAGTTGCTCATACAAACTCCAGTACGACGCTCGACGCGTGTCCTACCATCTCGTGCTCCTCCACGCCCATGTCCTGCTCTTCCTCCGCATACTGTCCGTTCATATTGGCGCAGGATATCTCTTGTGCAGCCCCTAGTGACCTCCGGTGGCCTTGATCCTCTTTCCTCTAATGACACATGTACATGTACCGACCTTCCGTACTAAACGTTCTGTGGCGTGAGCAGATTATTCGGTGATTTATTGTGTGCACTCTCCCGCCAAAAAAAGACCATCATTCACAACTCGCACTTAACATAGCAGGTCAATCTTGAAGCGACGGAGGGATATGGGCGTGCTGCAGCGGATCATAGTGCTGCTTTTGCTGTGTGTACTGGCTAATGGGGGCTTTCTAATTGGTGCGAGAGATATTGAGGTTGCACTGGGTACCGACAGCTCCATTCTCGACGAGAATCGACCGCTGGAAGTGGTACAAAACCCGCAAAGAGAAAATGGAGGAATCCCTGTACTAGCTGCTGAGCCTGATAGCGCTGATAAACCACTGGAAACGCAGAAAGATACGACTTTACCAGAGGATAATACTGTGGAGACTGTGATGACGACGTTGCAGCGAGAGCTGGCAGCTGTGGACCAAATGGTTAAGTTGCAGGAGAAGAAGCTACAGGTGCTACAAGAAATGCGCAGCGTTTGGCTACAAGAGCACGAGGAGAAGAAAGAAGAACAAGAAGAAGAAGACACAACGAGAAGAAGGAAGCGTGTGGATATTATGGACATCATCGACAGGAAACTGGACGCCACACTTGCTGATACTGTGGCTGCCGAGACAGCTAGAGACTTTGGCACGTACTTTGTTGAGAGCGCGACGATTGAACTGAAAGGTGAGGTGGCGGATATGAAGATGACGAAGATTGGACCTACAAATCGGATGGAGCTGATCGCGGTCGCCTTTAAAAACGGCGTGGTCGAGTTTTACACGTCGACAACGGAGCTGTTACTGAGCGTTGATACAGAGAAGAATGGGATCAAGGCTATCTCGTTGGAGCTGCAAGGCGATCAGCCTTGTCTAGTAGTGACTTACGAGACGCCGAGTATTGGCTTGTACGATCTTTCGCTCGTTAGCAAAGGTAGTGGTGAAACAGAGAGTGGCGTCGACGGTAAGACTGAGCAGCCGTCGCTGTTCACTATTTCAACTGGTCCGGAGTACCAACTTAGCGTAAGTCGCCATCGGCGCGTCGAATTATCCGCTAAGGTTTCTGCTGTTGCTATCGCGAGAGCCTCTCGGCAGCTTGTGGTCGCAGTGGCCAAAGATGACGGGATTATTGACTTCCTTGCGTTCAATGGGACGAGTTTGCGCCAGATGCAGACACAGGCCTCAATCTCAGCGATGGAAACGAGACGAAACCTTCTGGCTTTCAGTAACGGAACGAGTGTGGCTGTATCCTCGATGACACGAGCTCAAGGGTCCGTGTTCCATTCATGCCCAGGATCATCAGCAGGAGCCTCGTCCATAGCTTTTGATGCCATCCATCCGGACATTATGTACACAGGCACTCATCGTGGCGAGGTCCTCATGTACTCAGTCAATGCAGGGTTACCAGCTGAAGCTCAGGCGTGCAAGCTGCTTTCACGATCTATGGTAAGCAAGAGCTCACATGTATCTCCTGTAGTGCTTGCAACAACAAAGTCGTACGTCATTGCGGCTGGAGTGCAGGATGTCGCTGTCTTCAACGTGTCAAGAACGCAGCGAAATGGTGTTTCCCTTTCAAGAATGTGCCTTTGTACTACCCAAAGTACTGTAGCCACCGCCGAATGCCAGCAACTGCCCGATGATATATCTGCAATGGCGTTCTCAGAGGGGGCAATGGAATCTCATCTTGCCTTCGTCTCCACTGGTATAAGTGGTCAGAGCAAACTTATTCTGTTTCATAGCCTTCTCCCTGATGAAAGAGAGGCGTCTGAGTCCCAGTGGACGGTGTTTGCGTATGCTGGAGTGGTTCTTGCAGCCGTAATTGGTTCCCAACTCTTTATCAAGTGGCAAAGACGAACGAATGTAAACCCTTGGGACTCGATAAAACGTCGTGACTCTCCTTATGACAAGTATGGTGAAGGCTTTAAGGGCCATGAACACACTTCTGAGTTTGAGGGAGAAGATTTCGGTCGCTATAACTCCCTTAGCGACGAATTACGGAGAAAAATTGCTCAGCAGAAGAAAGGAAGTACCAGGCGTTCAATGGACGACGACGCTGACTACTAGACAACAGTTCATTTGAATTACTTCTTAATCTGAGGCGTGAGCTGCTGCCGCTTGACCAGCGTATCGAGCGTTGTTCTCTTTCACCTTCTTGGTGAAGGGCACAAGCTGGAACTTCAAGTGTGAAAGTGCGGTGGGATGGCTTTCCAGCATTGCAAGAGCCACATGAACAGGTAAGTACCCGCTCCTTGCCTCGTCAAAGATAATGAAATGTTTCTTCAGCCACGTGTACAGTTTGTCGAGATGGCGAGGGTCTGTAACATGTAAGAGCTTGTCCTCTTTCATGACAATGTTGGCAACTTGCTCCGAGTGGTCCTTTAGTAGCTGGAACAGCTCCGTCCGATCGATACCACGCTCGTTTGTGGTCGTGTATGTGTGATACAGGTCTGAATATTGGCAATCAAGCCGTAAATGATCGACAAAGAAACACAATGGACAGCCAGAGCGTACACTCAAACTGCTGAGTTGGCGATCCAAACTGGATAAGCGTGCTGAGAGCGACACAGTATTGATGGAAGGATAGCTCAAAAGAGGCAGTCGATTCTTCCTCTGGATCTATTTGCCTGCAAATCGAGTTAGTAGCCCTCAGTTTTATTTTTCGAGAACCCACTCACGTTTCTGAACTGTATACGTTGATACAGAAGGTGTTTAGTGTTTTGTGATGGTCTTCTAGCACTTCCAGGACTGCGACAGGTACTGCCGAAACAAATATCCGTCAGTACCCTGAAAGAAAATGTGGTGAAATAGCTCCACTGACACAAAGTCTGAGCTGACAGATCCACCCATCGAGATCGTGCCGGTTTGTGCTTCTTCTTGGCTAAAGTTTTGGTCATTTTGTCGAAATCTTACTCAGGATAAACTTTTACTGCATAGGAGAGAGCAGTTTCGGACACTAAAAACAATTTCTTAACCGCCCGCCCCAGATGAATTAAACCAGTGCTATCATACCGAGCGCAGTCGAATGAGCCGAGTGCACGTTATCCTGGCACCGATCGAAGTGGATGATACCAAGGGAGCCCCACAGCGAGAGTATAGTAGCTGGATTCCTTTGGACTACAACGTGGAGCAGCTCAAGTACGATGTGGGAAGGTACTGGCAACTTAAACCGAGCAAATACGAGCTGTGTGACCCACTTGGCAATGTACTGGAAGACGACAAACCGCTCGAGTTGGCAAATTTTCACCCTTCAGTGTTGAAGCTACGAAGACGCGAACGGGAGGTGGCAGTAGTCGCGGAGACACCTTCAAGCTCATTAGACCCGTTCTGGATTCACGACCAACTCATCGACTTATTTGTTTTCAATGCACTCCAAAACCGGCAAAGCAGCATCCTTCGCCTCACCAGTTTCCAATTCAAGCAGCTTCTGCAGAAAACGACGGCAAAAACCGTTTACCAGCAGAAGAAGAAGCTTTTGTTTGATAAACGAGTGGCGTTGGCGTTCAGAGGAGCGCAATCCAACTCAAGTACTGGTGAAGGGATTGCGGGCGTGACCTTTGATGAATATCTGGATGCGCTTGTGGACGTCGCATGCTTCATGCATCCGAAGGAGAATTCAAAGGAGTCATCGCTGGAGAAACTGGCGGTTGAACACATCATTCCTTACCATGAAAAGGAGCAGCGTGCTCCGAACTCTGATACGTTGTCGTGGACTCAAATTTACGATCTTATGGAGCGAGAAAAGGTGAAAAGTATCGCCTGCCGTTTTGCCAAATCTCTTGGAGAGCTCGCAGTTTCGTACAGCCCCAACGTTGGGCTTGCGCATCGTCGTGCTATGCTTGGGTTCCATGAATTCCACCGATTTGTTCGTGATGTTGTCCCGAAAACGGTTCCGATATCCTCGACGGAGGTGTGCAAAGTATTTACGCGCTACTGTAGAAATGAAATCTCCGATAAGGGGCTGACGACTGGCGATGGCCAAGAACCGGAGTATTCACCAGCCAAAGATGAGAGCTCGAGCATCATTCCCTCTCGCCTTGGAGTTCCGATGGAGATGTCTTGTGGTAAAATGGTCGACGTCATCGGGCTCATTGCGTTCCTCGCTGTTCCTCGTCTCGTGAAGGCTAAGGAGAAAATGCGGCCTGACTTTTCCCGAGTGGTTTTAACTAGTAAACTGGGTGTCCAAGCTTTGAAAGCCCTTCTTCATCACATATCAAACAACTTGGGAGCAAAAGGTGGCGCTCTTATGAAGAAAAATGTCGAATTTAACCGAGCTCGAGTGCATTTCTTGCTAGAATTCAACAAAATGCATCGCGAAGACTCCCTAGTAGACTACCAGAGTGCCTGCACGCCTCTATTAAAGGCACACATATTACAACACGTACAAGAAGAAGAACCACCCGCAAGCCAGAGTCCAAGTGCTTTTACTAATCAAGAGCAGGATCCGGACGAATCGGAAATCGATACTGAGTTCTCGTGGAATCTGGACTTGAAAGACAACGTTGAAGGATCAGAATGTGGCAGTGAATCGAGCACAGGCTCGCCTGTTCAGAGGCTTTCAATGCGTCAAATAGACCCCCAAGTGCTACTGGAACGAAGAAGACGTGAACTCGAGATCCTCAACGCACTGTCGAACGAAGCTGACGAGATCTACGCCTTCCTGGCTGGGGAACTACAGAGACATTCCGTTTCTAAACGACCTGATGACCCTGACACTGTCCCTCACATGCTGGATGTATGGGTTTCTGCAGGTGAAAAGTACTCGGACGTCATTAACCACGTCGAAGCTTCGTCTCAACTTCGAGCGCAATTTCTCTCGCGTTTTGGCCGTTCGCTGTATGTTTTCGCCACCCAAGTCCTCAAGAGCACGACCAAAGTATACCGTTACGAAGAGCTTTTCTACGTCACGAATGCGCGTGTGTACTCTACAAATTCCGATATTTGGGCTGACAGCTCGACGTTTACGTTGGATTTAGCTATGGAGACGCTGTCACTTGCGTCGGGAAAACTCACACAAGCCAGCGATGAATTCAGCGCATTAGTTGCTACAGCTCGAGACACTGACCTCCATAATGAAAGCGATGATGATGCGTCAAGCACTGGAAGTGTTGGAGAAGATAGCGACGCATGGACGGCTAGTGCTCTGTATGAACGCTATCTCTGCTGTCTGTTTCTTCGAGCCAACTGTTTAGCAGCTTACGGTGACGTGATCGCTCATAACAGGAAGGTCTCGGCCGACTACGATCTATGTGGGAAATTCGAAGAGTCCAAAGTGATCGACGAACGACCTCAGACCAGCGCCGTGTTCTTCACCAGCTCAATTGTTTTATCTAAAACGTCTTTCCCGGGGGAATTCTACTGGGAAGCCAAGAAAATGTTGCGGTTCCTGTTGTTACACTCGAAAGGGGGATTGAATTATTCTCGAAGCCGGCTTCACCATAATCTAGCCATGGTGCAGTTCAAGCTAGCGTCCCATCTCCCAAGAGGCT
Source organism: Phytophthora multivora (assembly GCA_001314345.1). Classification (NCBI taxonomy): domain Eukaryota; phylum Oomycota; class Peronosporomycetes; order Peronosporales; family Peronosporaceae; genus Phytophthora; species Phytophthora multivora. The sequence continues at coordinate 3,281 of LGSM01000657.1, read as the reverse complement.
GCGATGCTGAGAAACAATTACTGGAGAACGCATTGATAAATCTCGACGCTTGTGAACAAGCTCAAGACCACGTTGTAGAAGCATTTGTTCTGCATGAGAAGAGAAGTTATATTCGCGCGGTTTTAGCTGTCCGACGCAAGTTTTTTATTGCTGAAACGCAAGCACCCAGCGGTTTGGAAGTGGGATTACAAGACGTCCAACAAGACCAAGAAGAGGCGATCGCTCCGTTCTACCGCTTCATTCTTGCATCTACATTCGGTGAGTTCGATTCTGACAGGAAAGGAGTGATTTTACAGCCGCAGTTGACTCAATTGAGCAAGGTGTGCGGACATAATGCGCTCTCTAGCGGCACCCTGCAATGGTTACTAGAAAATTTCGACCACCAAGATGACGGATTAACGGAGCGTGGGCTGATACAGTACTTTTGCTGGCTAGCTGAAGCTGGTAAGTCTGTTTTTAGTGATGCTATTATGTTTGTACATGTAGTATTGACTTAATCAGTTGCTTTTACACCAGACCCTGTTGTATTCTGCAAGATCATCGATTTGCTCACGGCGAAGAATACTGGGGCGCACAATATATCGATCTATTCTGGAGATTTCACGTACCCCAGGAAACACTCCAGCGTGAAATCATCGTCGACCACCGTACGTGCTTCCATAAAAACAGGTTTATCGTCGTGGTCTTCTGATTTTATTTTGTTACAGCGCAAAACGTCCACAAGTTCAAGCGAGCGACAGCGACTACGAGCAAAGCGAACGGGGGCTGCTGATTGCGTCGTTGTGTTGGGTGGCAAGATGACCAAAGCCGCAGGTGGCACTGCCAGCAACTCAACGTCTCTATCGGATATTCGCCTCGAGCCTGAAGTGGTTGATATGTTGCCGTCGAGCGCTAGTATACCGGAAGAACTACCTAAGTTCTGTTTCCCTGACGATATCTACCTCAGCACTGAGCCATTCTCTCCGATTACGTTCGATATCGTCCTCACTGGTAAGTTCAGTTTTTAATTTCCAGTAGTTTCCTTGCGAGGATACTAAACAGCAACGTGCAGATATCAAGGGAGTGCGGTCGTACGGATCTTGTCTTCAGTTTTGCGAGGAGAAACACCCGATGGATGTGCTTTCTCTCATTTCCGCGACGGAAAAGGGCAGGACTGTGAATTTACCGTCCTGGGTGAGCTTGAAGGATATTCAGCAGGGACAAACCAAGTGGAAGTGCTACGCACCGAAGTGCCTCTGTGTACTATCCAGCTTCCCTTTATTTCAGACTTTCCGCAAGTTTTTGGTGTATCTCTATCGTCTCTCATTAGCCGACACAACGATTTCTCTCGAGTCAATCGTCTTCAATTTCCTCGAGAGAACGCCTCTTCCGACCGCAAATTCGACCCAGACAGTATTTAAACTGGCTGATACAACATGCCTACTATCCGGATTCCCACCAACATTACCGCTGTTCTCACCTGCTGAAGTAGACTTTACGATCCTTTTCCAATGTCTGAGCCCCGACAACATCTTGAAGGTAAGGCTAACAAGGTCAAAATTCCTTTAAAAAGTGCACTAACTTATCCTAATGCTATGTAGGTCTACGGTTATTTACTGACGGAAAAGAAGGTGGTTCTGAGCTCAGCCAACCGCCCGATCTTGACCCACGCTGCGGAGACTTTGCGCGCTTTGCTTCATCCCTTTGAGTGCCAGCAAGTTTATATCCCGCTTCTTCCTTTGGTAAGTCAAGCGCAATGATTTTACGGTTAACGCTGTGTTTCTAACCGCTCATTACAGTCATTGGTGGAGTTTATCTGCGCACCAGTGCCATTTTTTATGGGCATCCGCTCTGATCAACGTCTTGAACGATTGCTAGCCGAGGGCGTCATTCTCGTAGATCTTGACAACAACGACATTCGATTGCCACCAAACGAGGAGTTCCCCATCCTCACAGATGTCAAGTCGAGGAAGCTTCTGCACACACTGCGAAAACTCTCCATCTGGCCGGCGTCGCAGCGTTCACGCCACAGCTTCGGACGAAGTTTTGGTACTGATGAGCGTCCGATCTCGGCTACATTTGAGCCTTCACAGCCTTCGGACACTGAGATCACTGATGCTATCAATCGACACGAAGAGCTGACAGAAAAGTGGACTGAAATTCAAACGCTCTTCTCCTCATTCGCAACACGGTAAGGACATCTTTGTGTTGTTGCCAGGTTTTAAATTTCAGTACTAATTGCTGTTATTAAAGAATTCTGAAAGAGGTCCGGAAGCACTGCACCAAAGCTCTACCAGCAAGCGTGGTTTTTGATGAAAAAGGGTTCTTAGCCATGCACCCAAGTCTCCGTGATTTTTGCACTCACTTATTCCAAACCCAGCTTTTTCAACGCTCAATTGAGAACATTTGGGGCATAAGGTGAGCTTCTCCCTAGCCTGATTGTTTCTATCTAGATTAACATCCCTGTTGTTGTTGTTGTTGTTAAGTTTTAGTGATAATTCCAACGGGACGGAACCCGAGCAATACTGGAAATCGGTTCGAGCCAAAAGCATGCTGAGGAAAAACTCGGAGGTTGTTGAGGATGGGAACAAAGCACAGCGCCGCCGAGTCATTCACGCACCATTGCCACCGCGTCGAATTGCAGATCCAAATTCTTCGGACAAGGCGGTAAGCGACGGGTTCCCTACTTTCAATGGGAAACGATATGACGACTTTCTCGATGGGCTCAGCGACCTGGGAGAGCTCGAACCTTCAGTGCGGGACTTTCCAGTCCAGCCAATTCCTCCGCTCTCGTCGCAATTGTCACTGACTTCGCTGAGGTTATCATCAGACACATCCACTACGTCAATTCTCACGTCGCCGTCTTTTCACGACGGTGACGTTGACGGTTTTCAGCTCGTAAATGCTGCCAGAAAGCGCCTTGAAGGTCGGCGCTGAGGTGAAATAGCAGATTAAAATATCTCAGTGCACAAGCTGCAGTTCTTCCCGGACCAAACAAGCTCTGTTACCATGTGGATATGTGGACGCGGCATTCTTTGAATAATTTTACTACAATTTTAAAGATAATTTTCTAAAGTTAACAGATAAAAACTACGGACGATAGGCAGAAACGATTTCTATTATTGAGGGCACTGAAAATATCTACATCTTTTCTGTGCCTACCGAGTGAGGAGACGACCTCCCCAACTCTCTTCCAATATACTGCATTTTTTGCAGTGAGGTCTGGCTATGGGTTTGCTGGGGTAACCTTAGACCCTCTCCATCCTCCTTTTTTTCCGTTGTCACGCTACCCGCCTCGCACG
>LGSM01000656.1:0-15429 GCA_001314345.1 Phytophthora multivora | reverse complement strand
ACTACACACAAGCTAGATCGCGGATCATCGGGGGACCCCCTCCGTTAGTCGGTGTCTGGGCGCCAGTGGTATCGAGATCTACCTTAACCAGATTTTGGCAGATCCCGCTACACCACATTATACTTGATATTTGTATTGGTGATTTTGTCCGATTTAATTTGTCGAGGTGCTGAAAGTGGAAAGTTGTTTGGGAGATACCCTATAGAGGTCAAATTTGCGTTCGTTAGCACAAGCCACGTCGTTCTCAGGACTGTATCCCGCATATATGTAAATAGTATAGCTCAACTCGAAAAATTGACAAAGCTACAGCAATTTTTGTAGGTGTCCGTCTGTTATCGGTTCCCATCTCCTTGATAAAAAAAATGTTTTAAACGGGGTATAAAAAACATCGATAAAACAGTTTTATTGCTTTTAATCCGGCCTCAGGCCTACATAAAAACGTTTTATGTAGGTTGCGTGGAAGGCACCGTGATTGAATTAATCGGAGGTTACATGTACATGCATGAAGTACGTAACTGACTATCCTTGCAAGTGCGGGCAAGTTACACCTTCAGGATCTCGGAAAGGCGCTGCAGATAATCGGGAGGGATGCCGCAGCAACCGCCGATGACGCTGGCGCCGTCGTCGATCCAGCGCACAGCGAACTTGCTGTAGACTTCCATGTCCATGGCGGATTGCAGTGCCCCAGGCACAAGCGATTCCTCCATTGCGCCAGCCTTGGATAACGGCGAGATGCGGTCACCGTACGCACCGAGGAGGATTTCGTGTTTCTTCAGTGTGTCCACTAGCTCTGGGTCATCCTTCAGCTGTTTCAACGCCTTGGCGATATCCTCTGGCTGCGAACAGTTGAACAGGATGCCGCGCAAAAGGTTGGCATTGTTTTCGGCTTCACCTGGTAGCAACTCGATACGACGCGTGGCGAACTCAATCAGACCCTTGACGCTCTCCAGCACGTCCTCCCCGCTGCGCAGTTGGCCAGTGCTGTTCAGCGCGAAAGACACCATGACAGGCTTCTCCAAGGGCTGCACACCTTCGAACGCCAGCTTAGCCTCCGCAAGAGACGACATGGCCTCAGCTAGGAACACGTCAGCATACGGAGCAAGCGCCTCGCCGATCAACAAGTACGTGTCGAGTCCCCTTTGGCGCTCAATCGTGCGGTCCGACCGGAAGCTGTGCATGAGAGGCGGCAACGACCCGCAGATTTTCACATCAAGGTGGCGGTTAGTATTCGCCTGAGCGGTTTGTGCCAGTTCGCCCGCCACTTGCGTGTACTCTCGGATTTCGTCTGGAGTGAACCCCACGCCCGGAGTCACGTAGTAGTTGCTGGTCACGATCATAGTCGCGCCAGCCTTGAGGTAGTTTTCGTGGGCCTGCACTACCAGTCGGTGGTACGCTGGCGACACTAAAGCGCTTGCCGACATCATGTTGCGGTCATTGGGTAGACCGAGACGAAAGAGTTCGTGCATGATCCCTCCAGCCAAAATGTCAACCTTCTTGGACTCCATTGTCTTCTTTTCTCTTGGTCAGTACCGAGTAAATTCTCAAGTGACGAGAACACTGGATCAAAGAGGAGAAGATGGCTGAGGAAGCCACTACATCTTTGCGACGCGACGGAAGGAAAAGGCCAACGGCGAAGTTGAAGTGCATAAGATACCTACATTTGATTGGCTAAAAACAAATTTGATTTTAACGAATCAACGTTGACTTGTCATTTTTCGAAGCAGAAAAACTGAAGCGCGAGAATGGCGGAAGAGCTAGTAGAGATGACGTGGCTAAACGTGGCCTGCGCGGCAGCAGGCGCCGTGGTGGTGCCACTGCTGTTGCACCGCATCTTCTTCTACAAGAAGGTGGGCCACGAGAGCTCGGCAGGCAGCAGCTCGCTCGAGGATTACATCACCAAGGTGAGTGTATCATTTTGGTCCGCCCTGGCTGATTGGGTGGTTGACTGGCTAAGCTATCGTATTGTTTGGATTGCGACTGCAAATTGCAGCATGGTATGAGTGAGCAGGACGCTAAGTTCCAAGTGGCAGTGGATTTTATCGCGGCGCGGGGGAATAACAAGCTGACGAACGAACAGGTGGCGAAGGATACTTACTGCGACGGGGAGCCTGTTGGTTGTGCGACTACTGACAGTGATTATTGCTGCAGAAACTGACGCTCTATGCGTTCTACAAGCAAGCGCACTTCGGCAAGTGCAGCGTGGAGAAGCCGTCTGCTGTAGACATGGTGGGATCAGCCAAGTGGTGCGTGGATGTGTTGACTCGAAGTGTAGTTTTCAGTGATTGATTTGGTTTTGCAGGGAGAGCTGGAAGGCGCTGGGTGACATGAACCAAGACCTGGCAAAGCAGCAGTACGTGGAATGGGTGCAGGACTTGTTCGAGGCGTTTGATGTGCGCGGTCCCAAGAGATGGCGCTCGTCTTCAACGTCGTCATCGTCGTCGAAGACAACGAGTGAGCCAGCGTCGCTGGATAGCTCTATATCAATGGCTGGAGCAGTTAGCATGCCCAAGGTGGATACGTACGTGTTGTTATTCCGTTGTGTTGGCCGAGCGGCAATGGTATTGATATTGGAAATGCCTAGATCGACGGAGGAGTGGAAGGTGAAGGATGATGTTTTCCACTACGCTAGCACGGGAGACCTGGAAAAACTTGTGACTGCGTTGGATCAGGGAGAAGATATCAACGCTCAGGTAGGCATGATATCGTACTCCATGACCATTTTTAAGTGCTTATCTTAATGTAATTGTGGCCAAAATATGAATTTCAGGATCCTGAAGGACGAACGATGCTACACTGGGCCGTGGACCGGGATCAAACGACGGTAGTGGAGGAACTGCTGCGACGTAAAGCGTCCCCGAACATTCAGGTCGGTAAATTAGAGCTTAGTAATGGTTGTTGCAGTATTTGACGACAAATTGCTGTGTAAACAGGACGCTGACGGCATGACCCCTCTGCATTACGCGGCGAGTTGCGAGCACGAGGAGATGGCTCAGTTGCTGGTAAGATTGTTTACCTGACAGTACCGCCACTTTTGTAGAAGGTTGGCTTACCCAAGCACTGTTTGGCACAGGTAACCCACGGTGCGTTGGTGGATATCGAGGACCTAGACGGTGACACACCAATCATGACGGCCTCCAGCCAAGCACTGCAGTCAATCATGGCTGATGGCTCCATTAGCGACCCTCAGTAGACACTACATTGTAGTCACATGGTTGCCAGGTGTATTACCATAGAGGACCATGTAGGTATCATCGTGCTAGTGGGTTAAGAAGATGAAGATGGCGTTGACCACTGCATTGCTTCGAGTGTTACTACGCCATTTTGGGACTACCGGTTACTACATGTGCTTCACCTCTCGTGTACGTATCGTAGATGAACTCTACGCGTCGTATTATGATAGTACGACACGTGCCATCATCAAAACGCGAGCGCATGTGCTGGCAAGAACAAATGTTGTATTGTGGGGATTCCACACCGTAAAACCGTAAAGGAGCAGACAAGCCATGCTTTTCATGGCATGGTGTGCCGTGATCGGTTTAAGACACGTACCAGTAACTACAGTACATGTACAGCAAAGCGAATATGTTGTCAATCCAGCCTTTGCCTAGTTTTCATTTGTTGTGTATTCACATGCAAACAAGTCGATTAACTCGTCGGCGAGTCCTATGCTGTTTCTCCCTACGGCACTGATAACCTTCCTAAATATACTGGTCCGTGGGAGCATCATGGTCGTCGAGCTTCTCGGCGTACTTGATCAGATCCACGTGGTGCTTCACTGGCACGTTTCGTGGCGAGATCATCGTCAACTCTTCCATAGCTCGCGCGAACGACACCTCGCGCGCCTGTTTGCAGGACTGTAGCGCAGAGCGGCTCTTGACAATGCCGTCGTCGGAGGGCACTGGTGTTACGTTTAGTGCGCACTTCGTAGCTGGAGAATCGGTGCTGGCCTCGGGGTACGCGAACTCAACGGTCTTGCCTACTGCAATTTCCTGACGCACTGCTGCCTGCTCTTCGTTGAGGTTGAATGGGATGACAAGTGGCATCTTGTGCTGCTTCTCCAATCGCTTGGGTCCACTCACTGCGCCACTGTAAGGGCTCTTGGAAGCAATCTTGGCGTCCAGGCACAGGTCGTGAGGGATGATAAAGCCGTGGGATCCCTGAATGTCAATAACCGTTCCGCAGTGGAGCACATCCAGCTTGTTGCCAACGTCCGAGGTGCTGTTGTGGCGCGTAAGGGTCTCCTCAACTACTGCCGCGTTGATGGCGGACTCCAGAGCTCCGATGCTATCCTCACTCACTCGTCGGTTGGGTTTCTCCTGCACTGTAGACTGGAAGGGGGCTGGCAGATTGACGATGGCCGGCGAGGCGATGTTCAACGCCATGGAGGACATTTCATCCTCGGGAACCTGTTCCTGCTGCTTCATAGCTATGTTGCTCTTGACAGGGGACAAGTGGGGGAGCGTAACCATGTCAGCGCTACACTTCTCCATCTCCTGGTCAAGGAAGTCCTGGTACGACTGCGCGGTCTTGGGCAGCTTGAACTCCTGCACGGCACTAGCGACGCTCATAGCGACCATGAAGAGTCCGGCGCCAGTCATCCAAAGCTGGAATCGGCCCAGACTCGTGACGGCCAATGCTAATAGAGCCAACATGAGCAGACCCATGAGTACGGGACGCACTGCAGGGTGGGCAGCGAAACCTGCGGCCTTGGAAGCCGCGTGGCTGCTGACAGTGCGCATAGCGTTCATGCCTGTGCGCAGGATCTTGGCGGACGTGCGCGCAGCTTGGCGGGACTTGGCCATGGTCGCACAAATCGGGATCTGAGTAGCTGGGAGTCTGAGGTGCCTGCTTTGACTATTTTTACGGACGCAATCAACAGAGGCCGGGGAACACGTCAGAGATGGGACCGAGCGCTCACTGCAGGGCGAAAATAGCGGAGGACGGTAAGTCAACGCACGTGTGAGTGGAGCGCGTGTGTGAATGGAGCGCGAACCCTCCTGTGTGGTCCTCTTTTCCTGCCTTCGTCTGTTCTGCTTGACGAGGAAAACTCGGTAATAGCGCCGCTGGTGGTCCACGTATCGACGAGAAATTTGGGTTGAGTATGGCATACTCAGCTCAAGATGATTGAGCGGGGCGAACGTCCCGGCTCTGGCGAGATAGGCTCAGTTTTGAACCTGATCGAATCCTTTACTCAATCTTCTTAGTATCGATCGTAAATGTAATATCCGGATGGAAATGAAACCTTTATTTAATATAAATACCTCTACTTACATATACGTATGCCTCCATCCGACAGTGGTTGAGACTGCGTTGAAGTACCAGCTGCAGATTTAGGCAACAGCGAGTTCATGGCTCTCAAAGTCTCAATGCGCTGGCATGATTGCCCCGATGATGGTGGATAAAATTTGCGCTGTATGCGAAACGCAACACACCGTTCGACTCGAACTTCGAGGACTTCGTCCGCGGTGAAATCATCCCGATGATCCGAGCGTCAAATGCGCCTCGTCGACAGCGAGCTTTGTCATTTGTGCCGACATCCTGACACGGGAGAATATCCTGGATCCAGACCTACCAGCAGAAAAAGTCTGGATCTGATTCAAATCACGTCCAGCCTGGACTCCAGGCGCGCTGAATAACGCCACCAACACCCAAGCACGCGCCGAATCTTTCAATTAACCGTGCCAGATGGGACTCCGTTTCTACCATTTGAAATCACTGGCGGGTGGAGCCCGCCTCGCAGTATTAAATATGTAGTTACTGCCAGAACTGGAGCTTGCGAGCTGCTGCGACGTCCTCATGCTGGGTCGCCATCCGCTTCCGCGTTGTCTTGGGCCCGTAAACGAAGGCGTCAACCGAGAAGCTTCGCATGACCTTCGGCCCGGTCTCACCGTGGTGTCGTCAATCGCACCCCTCGATCCTGCATATGTTGCCTTTTATGCAAGTACAGAGGTTTGCTCGTCATTCTGACACCTACGTGTACCGGATTAATCGACACCAAGATGGCAAGTCGGATCAAGACGGACGCTGTACGCTTCTTCCTTCTGGTCTTGCCACTGCAATCAGCAGCCATTTCGGCGCGTGTTAATGTCCAGAATGAGGTCGATTTTTCATCCAAATGGACCAGCAACGCGATCCAAAATGGGCCTTGAAGAGCCGCGTCTCTCCGTTCATAGACCTTGAGATCCCCCGTACAGCAGAATTAAAGCGCCACACACGGAGAACTGGTCGCTTTGGCCGTCATGTTCATCTTCCTGAGCAAGAAGATCGCCATCCCCAACAATGTCAAGCTGCGGTGCGCGTCCTGGAACTCGGAGCAGGGCTGGATCGCGTGTGGCGGCCAGCACGGCTTGCTCAAGGTGCTGCGGCTCGAGTCGGCGGCGCAGACGGACGGCAAAGGTCCACGCGGCATCGCAGCTGCTAGCAACCTCACTATGAACCAGTCGCTCGAGGGTCATAACGGCGCCGTAGTGTGCGCGACATGGAACGCCAACTTCAAGAAGCTCACGACGAGCGACGAGAACGGGCTCATCATTGTGTGGGTGCTGCATCGCGGCATGTGGTACGAAGAGATGATCAACAACCGCAACAAGAGCGTCGTGCGCGATATGAAGTGGACGACGGACGGTCAGAAGATCTGTATCGCGTACGAGGACGGCGCTGTGATCGTGGGCTCTGTGGACGGCAATCGCTTATGGGGGAAAGAGATGAAGACGCAGTTGGCCTTTGTGGAGTGGTCACCTGACGGCAAGGCCCTGCTATTCGTGACCAAGGACGGCGAGGTGGCTGTGCATGACGCCATGGGCAACAAAGTGAGCAATTTGACGCTGTATGCCGTGGAATCGCGTGGTGGAGGGAACGACTACAAGATCATTGGAGTCCATTGGTACGACGGCATTGAAGGACATATCAGCCAAGAAGCGCCTACGTTGGCTATAGCATTTCGGGACGGTAAAGTACAGATCACTCGCGGTAGGTTCGATGAGAACGCCGTGCTTATCGACACTGGCATGGAGTTGACTCAAGTGAGGTGGAACAACGACGGCAGCGTCATCGCTCTAGCTGGTACACAAGTGGACACTTCGGCGTCAAAAGGTGACGCGCCCAAGGAATTTAACGTTGTTCAGTTCTACGATCCGTTTGGGCGTCACTTGCGCTCATTACGCGTGCCCGGTAGTCGGATTGAAGCGTTAGCGTGGGAAGGAACGGGTCTACGCATCTGCTTAGCCGTGGACTCGCACATTTACTTCGCCAATATCCGACCGGCGTACAAGTGGGGGTTTTACGCGAATACGCTGGTGTACACGTACAATCGCGCGGATCAGATCGAGAACTGCGTGGTGTTCTGGGATACCAAGTCGGATGACCGTTTTACCAAGTATATTCGTGGACTATTAGCTATTAAAGCTGCAGGGGACAACTGCGTGCTAGTGACCAAGATCTACAATGAAGATATGGGCACGGGTGAGGTCAATGGCCAGCTGGTGGACGACGAGCAGGGTGTGTTCAAAGAGGTTCAGTACCAATTGATCCTTTGCGACACGATCGGTTCTCCTATTGAGTCCAAGATCATCGACTTCGAGCCTCTTTTTGTGGCCATGACTTCGCGTCACATTGTGGTGACTTCTACCGATGCGATTTACGTCTGGCAGTACAAGAACTCCAGCGCCAAGTTGACTGGCTTGGTATCTGGGTCCCAAAACCAAGATGCGATGGATGTGAGCACAATCTCGCAGCTTTTGCAGCGAGGAGGAGGCCGAGAGAAGGCATTCTACATTGACGAGACCCAGGGCAACGACATTGAGCACTTCCGCTACGTTTCTCGCCAGTTGGAAGACCCAATCTGCGCGATCTGCGCCTCGGACAGTTGGATCTTCGCAGCTCGGGCCAGTGGTTTAATCCACTGCTTCACGCTGCCTCATATTTCACTGGAGATGAAGTACATCGTGAACTGTCGCCCTCAGTTTCTGTCCTTGAACTGCAACTCCACATTACTGAGTGTGATTGATATCAACGGCTTGTTGACCATCATGGAGGTCGGTGCAGCTGGAAGTCTCAACACGACTCAGGGGAAGATGCTGAACTTTGAGAAGAAGGACGCGTGGGACGTCGTGTGGGCTGAAGACAACCCGGAGCTGTTTGTGATGATGGAGAAGGCTCGGATGTACGTGTATCGCGGTCTCGAACCTGAAGAACCAGTATCCTCTTCCGGGTACCTGTGCTACTACAAGGATCTACAAGTGAAGGCTGCTCTACTGGATGAAATCCTTGCAAACCCCGAGCAACCGGACAAGACGATGGTGATTGAGTTCCAAACTCGGTCGCTGAGAGACGCAAAGGCACTTCTGGACAACGTGGGGCTAGCTGAAGCGTGTGAATACATCCAAGACCACCCACACCCTCGACTATGGGCGCTCCTGGCCGAGGCTGCTTTAGACCAGCTAGACTTCGGCATGGCTGAACGTGGCTTTGTTAAATGTGGTGATTACAGCGGCATTCAGTACGTGAAGCGACTACAATTACTCAATGATCGCGTCAAGCAGAAGGCCGAGATTGCCGCTTATTTTCAGAACTTCGATGAGGCAGAAGCGCTTTATCGCCAAATCGACCGCAAGGACCTGGCCATCGATCTACGCCAGCGACTTGGTGATTGGTTCCGCGTGGTGCAGCTCGTCCAGTCTGGAGGGGGCAACGATGATTTACTGACCCATGCGTGGAACATGATCGGCGAATACTTCTCGGACCGTCACAAATGGGAGAAGGCGATCAAGTACTATTTGCAGGCCAAGAACACGAGTGCTCTGGTGCAGTGCTACTACGCGTTGGGTGACTTTAACCAGCTCGAGGCTCTGGTGAACGACATCCCGGAGACTTCTCCTCTTCTGAAGGATATGGCTGTCAAGTTCACTCGAGCGGGACTGTGTCAATCTGCAGTGGAAACGTACGTGCGGATGGGCGACGTCAAGTCCGCGATCGATTCCTGTGTGCTGTTGAACGAATGGGAGAGGGCTGTTGGTCTCGCCGAGCAGTACAACTTCCCGCAGATCGAAAACGTCCTGACCAAGTACGCCAGCCACCTCATGATGAACGGAAAGACGCTGCAAGCGATCGAATTGTACCGTCGAGCCAACAAGAGCACGGAAGCAGCCAAACTACTGGCGAAACTGGCGAAAGAAGTGGGGAAGAACCCACTTCGAGCCAAGAAACTTCACGTTCTAGCGGCCTTTGAAGTGGAACGGATGCGGAAAAAGATGCTGGACGTGTCCAGTTTAACCAGTACGAAAGGCACAACAGCGGCTCAAGTGACGGCTCAGACACTGGAGAGTCTCGTACAGCATGACGCTGCAACGGGCGAGGATCGATCCCTGGACAATCCTTGGCGCGGAGCGGAGGCTTACCACCTCTATCTTCTCGCCCATCGCCAGCTTTACAGTGGACGCATCGAGCGAGCATTGCGGACGTGTCTCAAGCTCTCAGCGTACGAAGATATTCTGGAAGAACGCGAGATCTACTCTCTCATCGCCCTCACTGCGTTCTACACCAAACATTACGAGCAGTGCTCGAAGGCTTTCGTGAAGCTTGAGACGCTTCCAGGCTTGGATGACAAGGAGCTGCAGGCGATGAGTGAACTAGCGCTCAAGATCTTCACTACCACACGAACGGAGCAGCAAGACCCGAGCATGCGCCCACAGGAGTGCCCCAACTGCCGCTGCCCAGTCAAAGATTGGGATATACGCTGTTTTAACTGCAGTCGGCCCTTCCCTACGTGTATGATGACGGGGATGTCCATTCAGACCCAAAGCACCAAGACCTGCAAAGCCTGTCGCCACGTGTGCATGGAGACGGAGATTCGCGACCAGAAGAACTGCCCACTGTGCCACACGCCATTTTCCTTCCTGTAGCTTAAACATGTAGTACTACGTAGTACGAAGTACCTGGTTTTCCTGAATTAAAAATCTCTTGTATCTGACTGTTGGTGTGCTTTGAAACGACCGGACAAGTCCCCATTGTAAAGCAGGAGATCAATAATGAAGGCAAGAGCAAGCTCGTCCTGAATTGTGTAGCAATAGCTAACCTTTTTCGTGATCAATTTCTTGCAGAAGCCTGCAGCTGCCGAGAAGAAAAGTGACAAGGATAAGGAGGAGAGTGAAGGTGAAGAAGATGCCGACGAAGAAGAAGTACAACAACAAGAAAGTGACGAGGAAAGTGAAGAAGAAGTCGAGGAAGACACAGGATTAACTGAGAACCAAAACCGGCTTCTGTACCTGGTCTCGTTATACTCGAAGCCTGCGATTCGCGCATCCGACAAGGAGGAATGGATCCGCAAGCCCGCACTTCTCGTGTTACTTTACGAAGCGATTGTATCCAACGCGTTGGATTACGACTACGCGCCGTCGTCCGAACTGGTTGAGAACAAGCGCAAGTACTTTAACATCTCACAAGAAGGCAAGTCCGATCTCGATTTCCTGCGTGAAGAGGATCTGGTGAATGGTCTCAAACTCTCCTCGAAAAGCTATCAGCCCGTGACCTGCTTCCAAATATCCGAAAAGGGCTTGGAGATCGTAGCGAAAATCAGCAAATCGGACAAATTGGCAGTCAACGACATGGCCTACGCGCCAGGAACGCTGCATTTGCTCCGGGTGGAATGGGACGGCGAGGAGTATTGGCTAGTGGACGATGAGAGTGGCTATCGAAAACTATCATCCGTTACGGAGACTGAGGATGTATCTTACGTCTCCAGTGCTTACATCCCTCAGTGTCTCCGCTTCGGTGGCCGCCCAACACTTAGTAATGCCCACAGAGCGCACGAATGTGGAGTGAGCGATTCCAGTATTCGAGACCAACTGGACGAGATTATCACGCTCAACTCGGTGTCTCTCATTGTGGCCGAGTACATTCCGTTCGGCTCCAATCAGGTCGTCCAGTTAAACTGCAACCTTGGATCTACCGAACGTGTACAGGGAGGCTTTTTCACTGCAGTTGTGGACGACAATGCGAGCGGCACGCAGATCTCAGTGGACCCCGGCCTTACTTCGATCAACATTTTAGATTACACGATGACCAACCACGTGAACTTCGAGGCGGATATCCACTTCCCTGAAGCTCCGGGAGTCGTACAAGTAGAAACCTTCGGGTGTTCGCTCACAGCGGCCGGCTCGTGCTTGTATGGGATGCAGGTAGAAGCGATCATGGACCGTATCAAGGACAACATTTCCCTTGACCATCTATCTCGACTACTGGTTGACGTCCATATGGACTCGTCCAAGATCGTTGATAGTGTGCTTTCAGCGTACCAGCGCTCTCTGCTCGGTCTAATCTTTTCCAACCAAGCTTCGAGCCGCAACAAGATCAATTTGATTATCGCAAACGAGATCACGCCGCACTTGACAGCAGAGGAGTACATGGATAAAGGCGAGTATGAGAACGAATTGAAGCAGGTGATCGGAGATACTCGAGCCGCTTTCGACATCAGTGAGCACGACACACTCGTCTTTGGGGCTTACGGGCTACTCATCGCCGGTCCGAACAGCAGACACCACGAACCGCTTCTCTGTAGCTTCCTCCAGTACGAAACCATGAACCTTTTCACTCAAAACTTCTTCGCACGGATGTTCATCATCGTGGACGACATGGCTCAAGTTCGGAAACTGGTAGAAACGGCGGAAAAGGACCCGAACCGACTGCGCGAGATTCGGAACCGACTCGCTGTGCTCTCTAAAGAAGTCATCATGATGGAAGAAACGCTAAGTTACTTGAAGGAATCGCTGGACGAGGCGGTCGTGCCGACAGAACCACCCGAACAAGCTGGGCGGAGTCTGTACGAGCGACTTCAGCTCGGAATTCTGAGCAACCAGCTCAAACGACGAGTGAAAGACTTGCACAAGAACATGGGTGGGGCTCGCCATGAGCTGGCGGTTTTAAACGAGATGGCAAGTATCGTCTCGAGCGAGAAGAATTTCCAGCAGAACGAGGCGATCCGTATGAATACGCGCACTTTGTGTGAGCTGCAAGAGATTAATGAGCGGTCCGCATCGACTCTGCTGATCATGAAGATGATGCTGAGCGGCTTGTTGGCGTTTAACATCCTGGACCGAATTACGGGGGACTGGACAGTGGCTGACCAAGACTGGATCAAAGGCTTCGTGGAGGTCATGCTGTACAATAACCCCGGCCTATGGTTCTTTTTCAGTCTTTTTGCGTGGGGAGTTGTCGGCGTTAGTATGTTCTTCCTGCTGCGATTCCTCAGCTTCAAGTCTCTCGGTGTTGTGTCCATCAAGATCGAGCGGAAAGCTCCTATACAGCTCAAGAACCTCACGAGTTACTTGCGGAACAAGGTTCTCGACGTAAGTATGCTGTCCTTGTCACACATTTTGTTGTCAAGACTTACCATTCTTTTGCCTTAGAATGAAACCCACCACTACGAAGGCGGTATACGCGTGGCTAAGGTGATCTGGACGGAGAAGGACAAGAAGGAGTGGGGTGGAACGGTTCCTTCCATTGAGGTAAGTAGTACTTCACACCTGTAAGTTCATGTTTTTTCTTCTTCTAATATTTTCTATAACGTTTTAGCTGGAATATGATGAAGAGAACGCATTCATGCTACGACTGGCAATTTCATACAAGAGGCGCCAGGCTGCCAAGGCCCTCGCTTTCAACGCCGATGAGTTGTACACGCGCTTGTTGCAGGAGCTGGACAAGGCCCAAATCTTCGTAGACGCCGACAGCAGCTCCACATCAAACGCTTCCAACTCGACTGGGGCCTCACTGCCACCGTCCAAGACGTCACCACAAAAGGAAGAGACCACATCGCCACCAAATACTACAAAATAGTCCATTTAACATCGCAAGTTGAAGCGACCACCGAAATTGCGTCTTTGATGTGGCCCACATCACCATCTTTTATGCGGCTGGTATTCGTCAGTTCTGGAGGTGCGTTATGCTGCCACGAAGTCAGCGCACGTCTCGACGGCTGCTGGCGTGGTCTCTGCGTGCATCAAGCGCCAGCAACGCCACAGCCACATTAAGCTCCGTTTCCTCTTCACGACGCAGTGCTGCTCATCGTCTAGCACCCAGCAGAAGTCCCAGAATCTCACTATCTCGACACCACCAGCCGTTTCTGCCATCTAACCGTACATTACAGCTCCGCAGCTTCTCTCAAGTCACTTCCAGTCATCCACCTGTGCCTCAAGATGAATATGACGAACTTAAGAGCTTCCTGGCCGAACCTGCGACGTCAGGACCGTCGATGGAGCGAGCGAAGGACATCGTGACCGACTGGATGCAGCTGTACGTGGACCCAGCCATGCCTGGCATGGACGCCACCGTTATGGTGATGGTAGCCGACGCCATGCAAGACCCGCAGTTCGTTATGCAGGTATACACGTGTCTGCGTGATGCTGGCGTGTCACCATCGCCTCTTACACTTGAGTACTCGGCCGCAGCTTGTGCGCAGCTCGGCCAATGGCGCACAGCGCTGGAGATCATTGATTTCATGCACCAAGCAGTGGAGATTATGCAGCCGTCGTTGGATATCTACGAGAACGCTATTGCGTCGTGTCACGTGGCCAAGAAGTGGATGAGAGCCAAGCATTTGTTGGAGGAAATGCGTACGTACGGACTGGAGGCGTCGCCGGAGCTGCACATTGCGTCGATCCGCCTTTGTATCGACATTAAGGAAGCGACAGCTACACGTGTGCTTTTGGACGGATTTTTGCGTGCGTATAAGGAAGAACTGGACGACGAAGAGAAGCAGGAGATTGTGGTCGACCTTTTTCATGCGGCAGTGGACGCGCAGTCGCTATCGCAAGCGCTTTTTTTTCGGGACGAATTGCAGGCGAGACAGTTCCCAATTTCGAAGGACATTTACTCACGACTTGTCCATTTGTGCGCTGTGGAGCGTCAATGGTACAAGGCACGCGCATTATTGCAACAGTTTGTGGACATCAACGCTCGTCCACCGGAGGCAGCCCAACCCAACCAGTATTTGGACGATATCCACCGTTTACTGGCCGAGATGCAGACGCACGACATTGACATTCCATTGGAGGTGTTTAACGCAGCACTAAGGCACTTCGGCCAGGTAGCGCTATTTGACGACTCGACCGCTATTTACTCGAAGATGCGACAGCATCGCGTAACACCTGACGCCACGTCATATGCAGCGTTAATGTGCTCCTGCGGCGTCCGGGTTGAGCAGTCGGAAGTTTTTTTCAGTGAACTACAGGGTCAGAAGTGCGATCCTACGCTGGATGTTGTCCACGGATATCTGCTGGTGCCCAGTCGCGCGAAGCAGTGGGAAGAAGTGCTAAGGAGATACGCTGTCGTGCAGGAAGAAGAGCCCCTGTTCAAGGATCTCCCGCTTGAGTCCGACGTACGAATTCAATCGCTGCTCGCCGTTGCTTACGGACGACTCCATCGACCGGAAGAAATGCTTCGCATCTTTACAAGTATGAAGGTTAAGGGCATGGAGCCCAATCTGCATGTTTACGGTGCAGCGATGTTTGCCTACATCGCGCGAGATCAATGGCGACATGCTCTGATGCTGTTCGACCATCTATTCCAGCGGCAAACGCCTGAAATGCAGGAGAAGCGGGTGCTTGAGAACTTCCCTACGTTGTGGGACGCCGCAATACTGGCCTGTGTGGAAGGGGAACAAACCGAGCGTGCAGCCTTGTTACTGGACACAATCGTTGAGCAGCACATCTCGATCTCAATGATCACTGGCGAGCGTCTAGCGCCGCTGCTAACGACTATTCCGTCGGAAGTCTTGTGGAATTCGTTTAAGCCGATTTCATCCTTACACCGGACTAAAACCAACGAGCAGCTGAACCCGCGAGTACAAAACGCTGTGCTGAAACGCGTTGTGGAAGAGAACGACAACATTTTAGCAGAACGAATTGTGGCTGACGCGGTCGATGAACTGCAGATTTTGCCTAACTCGATGACGTACGCGCTGATGTTGCGTCTGTACGCAAGGCGAGAGGACCAGGAGAACTTTCACGTTTGGTGGTGCAGAATGGAAGACGCCAAAGTTAAACCGACTGTCTTTATTTTCCGTTCGCTGCTGCAGGAACTAAGTATTCTGAGTGTTGAGTGCGACGACGTCATGTACCTGAAAACTCTTGGGGACTTTTTACAGCGAAGGCAGCGTGGCGTCAGTGCGATGAATAGCACCATGGAGCTTGACGGTACCAAAGAGTACGCGGCCGAGCTTGGACGAGTGGCGTTGGACGTGATGGAGCGTCGTGGCATGGCACCAGACACGATCTGTCTGCAGAACTACCTGCTGCTCAGCCAAGACCCTGATCATGTCGCCCGTGCGCTTAAGATTGTGGAAGCCGCGATGGTAACGGACGAGGGCAGCGCACAAGAGTGCGTTCAACTCTCGCCGAGGTTACTGCACACCTTGTTTACAGTATTGGGCAAGTTTCC
>LGSM01000655.1:0-15495 GCA_001314345.1 Phytophthora multivora | reverse complement strand
TATTAAAGTACGTCTCCCTCACGTTAAGTACAGCAAAACGGAGGAATATAAATTGAGAAACCTCTTTCCGAAATTATAAATCTCCAATTTTTTTGGAGATTAATCTCCGTCTCCTCTCCTTCTACTGTAGGCCTACTGTCAAAAACCGGTAAAACCGAATCCCGACCCGAGGGTGGCTTTCTGTAATTATTTTGATGACCTTTAAAAACTGCTACTGCAAGCGCACAGAAATTCAAACTCATGAGCGCTGGCGTGTCGTCCGTGGCCGCCACGGGCGTGTACTCGTTCCCTCTGCTGAAGCCGCGCGAGATCTTCGCGTGTCTGCGTGAGATGCGCGTCCCCGTATCCGAGGACGAGATCCGCTCGTGCGACGCGGGGGCCGTGCGCAAGGTGCTGGAGGCCTTCATAGAGAGCGCAATGGGCGTCACGCGCGAGGACATGGCACAAATCGCCTTCCCGGGCCTCCCAACTCTCAGCTTTCCCGAATTGCACTCCGAGTCCGTCCCAGAGCTCACGTTCTACCGCACGGCGCAGCGGCTGCTGGCGGCCTGCGGCGTGGACGACTTCGGACTTCGCGACGTGCTGCACCCGACGCCCAAGCGCGTGCGGCGACAGCTCAGCGCGCTCATCAACTTCGCGAAGTTCCGGCAGGAAAGACTCGCGTTTTTCGGCGAAATTACAGGCCAGACAGACGAGCTGTTGGCTCAGAAGAAGGCCCTGCAGGAGGAGAACGCGGCGCTGCAGAGAGAACTGGACCAGCTGCTGGAGGAGCAGAAGGCGGAGGAGCCAGCGAGATTGCAGCTCCAGGAGGAGGTCAGTGCTCTCGAGAAGGAAATCAACAAACACAATGAGCAGCAGGCCGTGTACCGTATAGACGCGGGCGCGATGAAGGCCAAACTCAAGAAGTTGACAGACGCTGTGGGGTCTGTCAAGTTTTCCAAGGTCGAAGCGGAAGAGAAGATCGAGAAACTCAAGGGACTGATCGTCAACTCGCCGGACAGAGTGAGGGGAGAGCTGAAATCCATTGGCGGTACGCTTGAGGATGCGCGAGACGAGCTGCATCAGCTCGAGGAGAAGCACGCGGCGGTGAAAGAGTTCATTGAGATCTACGAGCGAGCAGAGAAGGAGCTCGCGCGGACGTTCTCGCTGCTGGATGAAGTTAAGCAGGAGATGCTGGCGTGCAAGGACGTCAAGAACCAGGTGAAGGACAGGATGAAGCAGATTGACGAGCTGAAATCCCGCACCGAAGAGACGATGACGCGGAGGCAACGCATGGAGAAGATGGTTGAGCTCAAGAAGCGCGAGCTGGATCGGTACATTCGAGATGCTCGCGCCAAGGATGAAGCTGCGAGCAATGCGCTTCAAAGCGCGCGCAACGAGCTGAGTAAGCTGGAGTCGGTGCACTACGAGGTCCGTCAGCGCATTACGCAGAACACAGACGCCAGTCGCAAGGTGGAGCTCAAGATGAAGGAGGAGGAAGCCCAGTACCAGAAGGACCTGAAGAACTTGGAGCAGGTAGCTGCGTTTGGTTCGTTTTGTGCTGTGCGTGTCATTTTGGCCTCTGACTTGGTGTGTGTTCTGTCTCGAATGTTGCAGATGTACGCTCGAATTCATCAATCCGCCGAGTTCTACAACGATCAAGTGCTCAATGTAATCCGGTCAAGTTCATAGCCAACGCGTGTCTAAGTGAATCATACACCAAGTGCCAAATGTTTCTTTTTGTGCAGCAATTTCACTTTAATATATTAACTCATGGTAACGGCATGTGCGTTAGAAGCTCTGTGCCTTCAGTATGCTGCGTGCGATGTGTGTTGAGCTGCTCCAAGGTGGTCTCGTCGCATTGTGCGGCGATGATCCGCACGATGATCGTGTCGTTGGTGATGTTGACAATCGATCGAAGCCGATCCATGATCCAGTCGGTACTGACAAGAATCGTGAACACGACCGGCACGTCCACGCCGAAAACTGTCCGCCACACCGTGAGCACCATCACCAGACCCGCGTGGGGTACGCCAGCGACGCCGAACGAGGCGATGGCGCTCACAAAAGCCAGCAGAATGAACCGCAGCGGGGTCAGCAGAGCGTCGTAGCCGCCGACCTTGGCCAGAAACACACAGGCCAACGGCATGTACACAGCTGTGCCGTTCAGGTTGCTCGTGGCGCCAAGGGGCAGCATGAACCGCGAAACCTGGTACGACACCTCCTTCGTGGCGTCCACACAGCGCATAGTCATCGGCAGCGTCGCGATCGAAGAGGAGCAGCCGAAGATGAAGATTTGGGCAGGGATCATGTGCCACAAGTGCGAGAAAATGTTTTTCCTTGTTGTCACGAACAGCGCCAAACCGCCCACTCCGATGGTAAGAGTAAGCAGAGCCACGATCAGAGTACCGACCAGGAAGGCCACACCTTCGACCAGCTCCGTTGACGAGCTGTAACTCGCAATTGAGCCGGCGATCAACGAGATGACTGCGATGGGGATGTACTTGACCACCATGTTCACCAGCAGGAGGATGACTGTGTTCGCCTGCGTCACTAGGAGGAGCGGGTAATTCTCCAAGCCTGTTTCTCTGTCCACACTTTTCATGAGAGCGATCCCCATGACCACCGCGAAGGCGATGACGCTCAAGGTTGAGGTGCCTGCAAAGGACTCGAAGATGTTGTTCGGAATGAGGTCCTTGAGGATGATGAAGATCTGCTCCGACACGTTCAAATTCTCGTACTCCGTGTCCGATGTCAGCAAATATCCGCTCACATCGTCCAGCACGAACAGACTGTTGGGTAGAGTGCCATTGATCGAGCTGCAGGCGAGCGATCCGTTGGCGTACGAGAGGTACCTGCCGTCATCGCACTGGACGCTCAGAGAAGCTACCGTTGGCTTGATGGGCACCACTGCACTTGACGGGTAGAGCTTGGACATGGCAAAGGCGAAGAGCGTCCCAATGATCGACGACGTGATGGAGGCCATGGTGAAGGTCAGGATAATTCGTCTTCCGATGGACGCAGCCTTGCCAGCCTCCACCAGCTCCCCAATACACACGATGACGCTGCAGAAAACCATCGGAGTCACTAAGCACTTGAGAGCGGAGATAAAGAGGACGCCAGGCAGCGCGATCCAATCGGCCCACGCGCCGCTCACTTGGTAGTGAATGAGCATGACCCCTGTCATGAGACCGACTGCAGCTCCCAGCCCCACCTGCCAAATGCTCACGTTCGCGCTCTGGTCGTACGGCGAGCGGATCATGTCCTTGACCCCCAGTCCTCGGTACGAAATGGGCTCGTGCATGCGTGGGGGCGGCCGTGGTCGGTCTCTGGAGCGGAAATCGAACTGCAGAATGGCGCTCGGGTGCGGCGACATGGAGAAGGCGCTGTCCGAGTCGTAGAAGCTCTTGGAGTCTTCGGAGCTCTTCATGGTCGCGTAGTGTCGCCACGCTCGCGGCTGAGGCTCAAGCCGACCGTAATGCTGCGCCGCCCTCCGAGATGTATCGTGTCCTGTCGCCGCTGGTCCCGAAACTCGAAATGGTTCAGCACTTGGTTCAAATCTGCCAGCCGGTATGTAATATCACTTCGCTGCAAATCCAACGATGTGGGTGCCCTCCCCTTGTGCGCTCGTCGTTCCACCCACACGTGAAGCTCACCATGAAGCACGAATCTGGCCGTGACATTGCAGGGTTTCACGTGGGAAAACTGGCAGTAAGAGCACAAAATAATTCAAACTTCCGCGAGGTGATCCGTTGCAGTGCGGAAATTCC
Source organism: Phytophthora multivora (assembly GCA_001314345.1). Lineage (NCBI taxonomy): Eukaryota > Oomycota > Peronosporomycetes > Peronosporales > Peronosporaceae > Phytophthora > Phytophthora multivora. The sequence continues at coordinate 11,746 of LGSM01000655.1, read as the reverse complement.
ACTGGAGGCCTTGGGTGTCTTGACGACTTGAAGGGACCCCATGCAAAAGAGAAAATATCGGCGCCTATCCCCATGGGGTTTAGCTCTTCTCCGTCGCATATCTTCATCTATGGGCGGAGTTCCAGAGGATTCGGCGTCGTTTTTCGTTGGCTGCAAAGGAGAAAATGACGCTGCAGATGCCCCGCTCCAGCACCAGGTCGTGGTGATTCAGCGCTAACAAGAACGCGAGCTTGCGCTCAACAGACAGCGGGGTAACCCCGAGCAGCTCGTTCTGGAACGACACGTCAAGCCGCATGCAGCGTGTCCGGTAGAGCTGGATGTACTCGTCGTCATCAGGACGTCTAGGGGCCTCTGCGTTCTCATTCGGCAGGTCCAGCTCCAGCAGAGTCAGCTGCTTGTTAGTTTCCAGCGCTGTGTGTAAGTGGCGCACGCCATTCGCGCCGATTTCGTTGTGCGCCACACGCAGCTCCTGCAGCACTGGGACGTCGACCACCTGCCCACGTAGAGCCGCCGCTAGCACGTTCACTGCGTCGGCACCCACAAGGTTCGCGTTGAGGTTTAAGACCCGGAGGTGCTGGCCAAGTTCTCCACTCAGAGCGTCAACGAGGAGCTGCAGCTGAAGAACTCGACAGCCTTCTACATCCAGAGTATGGAGACGCTGACAGCCAGCTAGAATCGCATCCAAGTCCATGGCGGATAGAGCGTTACGCCGGAGCTCCAGTGACTGCAATCGCCCACCAAAGCCACCCACGAAGCTCTCCAACGCCTCCGTCGTAGTCCGAGAAGCGGCCATATCGTTCATTACGAGCTCTGAAAGAGCAGCTGAAGTCGAGGCGAGATCGTCTTCCGAATGTTCCCAAGACATGGCGTACTTTGCCTGCGTCCAAACGACCCCAAACCCAGGGACCAGCACACAGAGCCACGTAGAATCTCCTCGAAGAGAGGCGAGCACTTCCCACTCTTTCGACTCCAGACTTGCTGCTTTCAGTTCCTTCTCAATGATCCGCAGCTGTGGAGACGTCTCGTTGGGCGACAAATGCAACTCCGTACTGCTCGATAACAGACAACGGACTGTTGGGGCTGCAGCTTCGTTCCTAGTAGGGCGAACATGGGATGCAGCGTCTTCGAACCATTGAATTACTGTCGGATGGGGATTTTGAAGACTCTCGAGCCAGGCTTCACTGTCCAATGGGAACAAGGGGTTGCCCGACAGGTCCAGTCTCCTCAGTCTTGTACACTCACGGGGGCGCAGACCAATGGCCAGCCACTGCCAACAAGCCTTGCGATCAACAGGATCCACCAGCGAAAAGGTCTGAGCCAGTGACAATTCCTCCAGTCTACAGTCCTCACTCCTCAAAGCAGAGCAGACGCAACCAACGTGACGCGAACTCAGCGAGTTATTGGCCAGTGACAGTCTCTTCAGCGACGTCTTTCTGCTCGGAGTGAGGCCAAATGCAGCACTCACAAACGCCCTGAAGGCCGCCCAGCTCTCCGTCGTGATCGTCCGACCCAGAGCGTTCTCCAGCGCCAGCTCCTCCAGCCTCGTCCTGCCGCAGTCTGCCAGCAACCTCGCCAGAGCCTTTAATTCATGGCTTTTCATTGCGTTTTCACTTAAATCCAGTGCTGCGACGCAGTAATTCACTCCGTTCTTCTCCTCTCGAGCTTTACTCAGAAACATACCGAGCTTCTCTATCAGCTCTGCAGTCAATCGACACCTCACGAACTTCAGCGTCACTGGGACCACTCGAATTAAAGCCCCAACGTCTCGATCCATCTTCACCCCAGAGAATTGAGACTGTAGGGCCATTGTCTGCGTCTCTGCGTCCGATAAAAACCGTCCTAAAGCCTCCAGCAGCTCACCAGACACCTTACAACGCGAGAAATCCAGCACCAGCCTCGGGAATCGCTCGTCTCGAAGTCGCAGCTGCTTTCTATGGCCCGCTGGACCCCCACTCATGAGATCCGACGCTAGAACTTGCTCCCAGAAGGCCTGTTTGACCAGAGGATAACGCTGCAGCGAGTGCGAGTAGCTCTCCAGGGCCGCAACACTGCGCAGCGTCAGGAGAGCAGAGGACGGCGCCACGTGGCGGAAATTCACGGCCAGAGACAGAGAGGAAGCCTCACTTTGAGCTGCGCTGTCATTACCCGGTAGAAGACTCAAGAGGCCGCGCAGAGCAGCCGTGCAGGCGTCCTCAAGCGAAGCCATTTTGACCGCCGAATGGCGATCTTTACTATGTCTTCCAGACACTTGGCCTCACTATATCATATACAACATGCAGCATTTAGCAACTTAACATTTGAGCAACTCAGTTTGGCAACTTAAACACTTCAGCTACCAATTCAATGGTTTGAGTTAGTATTTTTCTACGTGTTGCCAACCAAGGAAGTTACATGTGCCAATTAATACGCGTTGTAGCGGCAGCTAAAGTTGGAGTCGAAATAGTACAAAAATTTGAAAGAAAAAAAATATGTTGGAATCACTAACTTCTCATATCACTCCACTCACTCACGCTGCCTTGGAATAGCGACAGCGGACGTTCATCAATGTGCGTGGCAAGGTCCAAAATAGAACCGAGCCATACGCGCACCGACATCCCGAGTCAATGAATGAAGTCGAATTCGATCATCAAAGTTAATGAGACTATCTGACTGGAAAGTCAAGTAGAAAAGAAGGTACTATAGAAATGATCCTGTGTAAGTACGGTCTTGATTTGTTAGTCCTGATGCTGCCGTTACGTATACATGCTGGACCAACCTTGTGTACAGAAACGAATTTATATTTCGGATTGTATTGGCTGAACAGCTTCAACATCCTCCGAGCATTTAGGGATCAACTACTTAATGACTCACACAACTCAGCATCACGATAATGCGCCATCGGGCGAGAACTTGTTGAAGAGGATCAAGGCAAAGCAAGATCTGTTGAAGACTGGCGGAGGACCGACTTTTGAGGAACCCATGCGCTTGGCGATCTCCCAGTAGATAAGTGAACGAGTTCAACAGGACTTGTGTATTCTGGCCTGCCGATGGAGAGAGTTTTAACCCAAGTTCCCCCGACATTCGAGCAGTGACGTGGCATTATCGTGCTACTGCTATTACGGCCAAGTTCACGTTCTCATGGCCCCCTGCGTGTGTATTCATTCATCTTGCTGCAACAGAAAGCAACGGTTTTGAGTATTGAAACCTGTATTTACTGTATTAGCCCAGTCTCACCTGTGTTGGCATTTTCAGATAGACGTGGACATGGAAGACATCGATCGAGCGTGACAGGTTCTCATCGTAGTTCCAGCTTTCCACTTGAGGAGCATTCTCTCGTAGCCACCGGCACACGAATTGCTCGACGTCTCCATCGTCGAGTTCATAACGACTCCACAGCGTCCAGTGCTCAATTCCTTGAGGGGTTTCGTACGGAAACAGGTTCGGTTCAAGGACTGTTTCCTCATTACTCAGCGTCGTGGCTAGAATGAGGCCCTCTCTTGATTCATAGAGCTCGTCTACCATCTCCATGTGAGCCCATTTACGCTCGAGACACTCGTCCGTCCGCTCCCAGTACTCCACGGTCAATGTCCTTTTAAGCATATCTGTTGTCCCTTGCTCGTAATGAGACTGGTCACGGATACACTGCCGCTTGACGGTTGGATTCCCAGGCGAACCCGCTTGCTGGTGGTTGATGTCCAATTCCGTTAACGACTTCATTATTCCTTCCGAGGGTCTTGAGTCCTAGCGCGCAAAATGCGGAATGGACAACCAACATCAACATTCATTCTCTCACCACGTCTACAAATGAATTTTCTCATTTTCGTGTCAAGAGCAACGAGTCCAAGTTGAAGACGAGCGTTTTGCCCAGATAAGTTTCTCTACGTCTCCTTCTCCTCGTCGATCTTGAGCGCCGCAACCGAGAGGTAATCCTTCACGGCCTTCAAGAACGCAGCCACCTTGTCCAGGTCCTTGACACCAGGAGAGCCCTTGACCTCCACGCCGCTGCTGACATCCACACCCACAGGGTGGCCAACCGAAAGCGCCTTCACCACGTTCTCTGGAGTGAGACCGCCAGCCATGAGGCACGGAATTCGAGCGTGGGCGAAGATGGCCGCGATCTTCCAGTCGAAAGCGACGCCAGTGCCGCCCTGTTGGCCCTTCATCGTCGTGTCGAGCAGGATGTAGTTGGCGAGGCCCTCCTGGACCTGCTGCAGAACGGCCTCCGCGTCGACGCCGTCGCTCAGCGCAGTGTCTGGCAGGTGCAGCGCACGGATAGTCGGGTACTGGATGTCCTTGCAGATCTCGAAGCCCTCGTCACCATGCAGCTGCACCAGGTCCAGACCAATTGCTTCTGCCGCCGCATTCATCTCAGCGGCAGTCTTGTTAGCAAACACACCAACAACAAGAGGTGCACGCGAGCAAGCTTCACGGAGAGCAACCACATTCCTGTGGAACCAGTCGTTCTGGCCGTCAAGGTGGGCGTCCAGGATATCTTGGAGGATCGGACCCGTGCGTTCACCATACTCACGCACAGCCCTGGCAATCGCCTTGGCTTCCTCCGCCTGCACGTAGCGAGGCGAGTGCTCTGCCATGATGATGCCGATCATGTTGGCGCCGTTACGCAAGGCCGCCAGGGCGTACTCCACCGTAGTCACGCCGCACACCTTGGCAAGTGGCGGGAGCAGAGTAAGGTCACTGGTCTCCGTGTGCCGCGTCACATTCTGCAAAAGGTCCTTCACTGTCGTAGCAATGTCGCCACTCTTCATCAAGTACTCGCCGACCAAGATTCCGCGAGCCCCGCATTTCTCGTACTTGACCACATCGGCGTGGGAGCGAATGCCACTAAGGGCAAAGAGCGCCACGCCGTCTCGATCCAGTGAAAGTCCGCGCTCACGAATGGCATCTGCCACGCGGGCTGTGGTGTTCATGTCCACCTTGAAAGTGCGGAGATCGCGGTTGTTGACCCCGATAAGTCGGGCCTTGGCCGCCAGAGCGATGTCCAGCTCCTGCACGCTGTTCACTTCCACTAGAGCGCACATACCCAGGTTGTGGGTGGCCTGTATCATCACAAAAGCTGCCATTTAGCTCCACTTGTTAGCTCAGCATATTCTCCTAGTTCACGTACGTCGATGAGCTCAATGAGCTGCTCTTGAGACAGCAGCGCCACAATGAGCAGCACACAGTCAGCTCCGTAAGCACGAGCCTCCAGCAGTTGGTACACATCAATGATAAAGTCCTTGCGGAGGATAGCGGGGCGTTGACTCATGCCCTGCACCACCTCCCGGGCCGCCATCATGTCGTCCAGCGAGCCTTTGAACCACTTGGGCTCCGTCAGCACCGAGATCATGCTGGCGCCTGCATCCGCGTAGGCTTGCACCTGCTGGCGCAAATTGAGCTCCGTGGCGATGTCGCCCTTGCTGGGGCTTGCGCGCTTGAACTCGGCAGCCAGCGCCACGTCTGCCCAGCCTTCCTTCTGCCACAAATTGTAAGTTTTAGCCCAATTCTCCTACTTTTTAACAGCGTTGGGACGCACCGAGGGCGCATTGAGGCGCTGGAGCACGGGCAGAGCCGAGCCGTAGACGCTCTCCGTGCTCTCAATCTTCTCGGCGAGGTCCTCGGCTGACACGAGCTGCTTGGCGGCCGCCACGTCGAGGCGACGCTGCTCCGCGATCTCCTCCAGGATGTTGCCCATGGCTGGGAAATGCAATTGTGGGGCTCAAATAGGAGCACGGACACCTATTTATGCGACGTTTTAACACAAACATCACACGATGCAAGTTTACAGCATGGCAAAGGACGATCACGGTACGGCAAGCAAATGCGCAACAGTTTTACTAAAGACGCTGCTCACAGTTTCGTACCAGCCTCCATCTCGGCTGCTTTGCGCTTGGCCGGTGTCACGGACTCCTGCTCCTTTGCTATTACTGGTTCGCCCTCCGCTGCTGGTTTCTTGCCCTTCTTGGGACTTTTGGTCTTGAGTGACGGCGAGACTGCAGCACCCACACAATGAACAAAGTTTAGTTCGACCCTTTTGCTTAAACTTGTGTCCACCCATGTCTGCCGTACCGGTCGTGGTAGCGTTCTCCGATTTGACCCAACCGCACTTGACGAAGAAGTCGTAAACCTGGCCAGTCTTGTTCACGTCTGTTCGAGACACAAAGTGAGTCAACAACTACCAGCAGAATGGCTACAGTGCCACTACCAACTACGTACCTATCTGAACCGTCTCCTTTGCCATCTTCTTGGTCAGGTAGCCCAACCGGTAGCACTCGCGAACCAGTGCGTCCTTGATCACCAGATAATGCTGAAAGACACAACAATAAAGTGGATTAGTTAAAAGCATCGGCAACATCAAACACCCGCCAACAATCAATTACCTTTGGCAGCAGCTTCAGTTTAGAGCACAACTCCTTCTCCTTCGGTGTCAGTAAATGACATCCTGGAGTGCCGTCGATGGAGAAGGTCGCCGCAATCGCGTTAAGCCCCGCTGCTCCTCTGGTCCTTGAGCTCTCACTATTCGCATCACCCTGCTCTCGGTTCTGCCATCGGTTGGCACGATCGCGGCTTGAGGTCGTGCGGCCAGATTCGTATAAATAAGAGGCACTGTCGCGCTGCTTCTGAATGGCCTGGTCTAGTTCGCGTTTCTTCTTCTCTGCGTCGTAAAGCTCCGCCTCTGCCAGCGTCTTGACACCGTTCTTCCGGTACTCCTGCAGCAACAAAATCTGTTTCTTGAGTCGCATGGCTGTGATCAGGCCCTCGACAAAGTTTTCGTGCTCCTCGGGGGTCTGGAACCGCGCGAACGGCCGCACTTGAGCCAGCAACTCGCGCTCCTCCTTCGGCCGCTTGCGTTCCGTGTGTTGATGCAGCTTGTAGTCCAGCAGCCCTCGTTCCACGACGAATTTCTTGCGCTCCATGCGCTTGGCCAGCTTCTGGTTGTAGATCTGAATGACTTTCAATTTCAACTCGCGCTCAGCAGGGTGGTCCGTCTCAGAGAACTCCATATCTGCCAGGATCATCTCTGCTTCATTGTCGTACTCCACGTCAAAGTCTCCGCGTAGCGGCATGTATCCTGCCAATTGACTGGGTCCGCTCCTCTCTCCTCTCACGACAGTCTCCGATGCGGCATTCATCTCGACAGCCTTCTGCTCCGTCGTAATCTGCTCGTCCTCCTTGTTGTCCTCTTCCTTGCTCTCCTCAATTGTATCTCCAATGAACCTAGGTACCAGGTCTTTCCAGCCTAAATACGCCGTCAGATAGTGCTTCTCGCACTTCTTGTCACTCTTTGTAGCTACATGTTCTGCAATGTCCTTCCAGTTGCCCATTCCGAACATCTCGATGGCCTCAAGTAGTAACAGCTCTTCATCCGCCGTCCACTCTACATTGACAGCTTCACTGCTAGCAGTAGGGAACGCAGCAGCGTTGGTTCCTACCGCTGCAGGGGTGGAAGAAGCGGAACTTTCGGCCGTCACAGGCTCAAACACAATGGGGAAGGCCAGACAGTCCGAGATCGTGTACTTGTGGCTCTTCTTGTGCTCACCCAGCTCAGTCCCAACGGCGAAGCACTCGACGCACAGCTCGAACGGCGGCTGCGGCGGACACTCAGCGCAGGTGATCCGAATGTTGCGCGCCAGGTCTTTCTGGCAGTTGAGGCAGAACTTGGTCTTCATGGCCGCAGGCTTGGGCGTAGGCGGCTGCGGCTCTTCAGCCTCGGCCTTGGGGGGAGCCGCGTCCTTGGAGGAGCCCTTGGACTTGCTCTTCTTGGTGTGGCTGCGGCGAGTGTCCTTGGCCGCCATTTTGGATGGGAGAAGCTGCGACTCACTTGACTTCAGTATGCAAAGTGTCGATGGCGCCAGAAAACGTAGTATTTTTTTTTAGTTTTAACACAAGAGGCAAAGTATTAAACCCAGAAAATAGCAAGACTGATTGGGTGAAAAGGCTTTGCAATGGGATTTATGTGCATTTTTGCTCTAATGCTGCGGTACAAGTCGGCGGAGTGCCTAAACGCTGGCCGTGATGCCGCTATTTACTTGCCGAAGCGGCGTTTGCGGCGGTTGAACTCCAGGACGATGCCCTGCACGTCGTCCCGCGTGACCTCGGGCCACATTTTGTCCATGAAGATCAACTCCGAGTACGCGATCTGGTAGAGTAGGAAGTTGCTGATGCGAAGTTCACCCGACGTGCGGATGAGGATGTCTGGGTCAGGTAGGCCACTGTAGAAACGACAAGATCAGTAAAAATTGTTCAGTCACCGACTCAAGCAGCAGGCCAACGTACGCTGTGAGCATGCGCTGACTCAGCAGGTCTTCGTTGATATCGTCCACCGATGTTTCGCCGTTAGCCACCTCTGTGGCGATTCTCCTGCAGGCACCGACGATTTCGTCACGCGCGCCATAGCTACCATAAGCAGTATTAGCTGACTGAAAACAAATTAAGCAGCACAACGATCACACAGGATTTACCTCACGCAGAGATTGAGGCTAAACTTGGTACAGTTCTGCGTCTTCGTCTCGATATCCTCAATCGCCTCCACAATGTACTCCGGCAGCTTCCTGCCATCCGACACCAGCACTCGCACTCGTACATCTCTCTTCAGCGCTTCCGGGACGATCTCATGCATGAACTGGTTGAATAGGTTCATGAGCGCGTCCACCTCCGATTGTTCACGGTTCCAGTTCTCTGCGAAACGTGACGACCGTCAGTACGAGCACCTTCTTACTTTACATCATACAACGCTTTTACCTGTCGAGAAGGCGAATACAGTGAGAGCCTGGATCCCAGCTTCGATGCACCACTCCGTAAAGTTGACAAGCGTCCTGCTACCGTCCGAGTGTCCTTTCACCCCTGCTCCATACCTGCTCTTTCCATAGCGTCTATTGCCATCCATGATGACTGCAACATGGTATGGGATCTTCATTTCTCCAGCGTCTCTCAGCATCGCAGACCTAGCCGTCTTCTTCTCCAGGGCTGCAAAGTCGGCACTCAATAGCCCACTCAGCCAGCCCACAATTCTCCAGACGGACGCAGGCAGCACCCGATGCCAGCGCACCGACTTGCCCAAGCCACTCACGCCAGAGGCAAGCGAGAAACTCAGCAGCGTGAGAACAAACACGAGCGTGATGGGCATCCCAGCCAGCCACCACATCTCGAAGCCGTTGTAGAAGCTCTTGGCCAGCCCCAAGTCGCGACTGGTGTCTTCCAGCTGCGTCAGCGTCTGTCGCCCAATGCTCTCACGCAGCCACGCCACTCCGCTGGCGTTCTCGTCCATCATCTCTGGTCGATCGGGGGGAAAATGCTGCTCTGCTAGACGTATCAATGCAGCTCCAATGTGACCGCGCAACTGACTCGAGTCTACGTGTCCATGGCCGTTAACTTTGAGTTTTCAGCCAATCATCGTCCACCGTCCACTATTGAGATGGCACTTTCAGCCAGTGGCTCAAAAGCACAGACAGTAATGGCGTTGATACAGTCGCGATGGCTTCGTCTAACGCGCTCGTCGCTCCCCTCCCAGCGCTCTGTCCGTCGTGACAGCCTTCTACGATATTTCAGTGCGTCGACGCCAAAGTTTCAGGTTGCAGGTGCGTCTGGCAACTCGCCGTCGGGCTCCAAACGGTTCCGCCAACATGTGAATCCGCTGTCGATGGTCTACCGCCAGCCCGTGGAGCTGCCCGATTGGACGGAATGCTTCAAGGACACTTCATTACCCATCCACTTGGACATTGGCTGTGCCCGGGGCAAGTACTTGATGGATGTAGCCGAGTCCCAGGCGTCCGAACGGAACTTTGTGGGCGTTGAAATCCGTCGGAACGTGCTGGAGGAAGCGAAACGAGAAGCCGAGCGACGTGGACTGCGCAACTTGGCTTTGGTGCATGCCAACATGAATCTCCACCAGCAAACGCTGCTCCAGTCTCTGCCGGGGCCTGTGAAAAGTGTATCCATCTTCCACCCGGACCCGTGGATGAAGAAGCGTCACATCAAGCGAAGGTTGGTGACGGAGGAGTTTGTGGAGGTGATGGCCACCAACTTACCCAATGGCACGCCAGTTTTCGTACAAACAGACGTGGGGGAGCTGTTCGAGTACATGATGGAGATCTTCGAGATATCGAGACTCTACGACTTCGATGCGCTCCACAGTAATCCGCTGGGGATCCCCACGGACAGAGAAAAGTTCGTCTTCAACGATGGAGGGGACATCTACCGAGTCAAGTTCATTGTGGACAAGCCAGACAAAGCCCCGTCCGACGCATGACGGGTACATGTAGGTATAGACTTTTTTTTAATTCTGTATTGGCATTTTTTCGCGGGTTTGCAGCATCAGCCACTTGACATTAGATATGCATCTCCTACACTGCAAGATGCTTTTCGGGCTTAAATCTACTTACCAAAGCGGCGCTTGCGGCGGTTGAACTCGACGATAATGTCCTGCAGGTCCTCGCGGGTCACCTCCGGCCAAAACTTGTCCATGAAAATGAGCTCGGCGTACGCGATCTGGAACAGCAGGAAGTTGCTGATACGATGCTCGCCAGACGTTCGGATCACAATGTCCGGGTCCGGCAGGCCACTGCGGAGCAAAAAGAAGCAAAGTTAGCTCAGGGTTCCCCACCACTTGGAAGCCACGAAAACGTACGCAGTGAGCATGCGCTGGCTCAGCAGATCTTCGTCGATGTCTTTAATAGATGTCTCGCCAATGGCCACCTCGGCTGCGATTCTCTTGCAGGCTTGGACGATCTCACCGCGGGCGCCATAGCTGAAGCAGACGGATTCTGGTTAAGGGTCGGCCGTGGCAATGGAAGAGCTATCAAGCGTACAGTACCTGACGCAGAGATTGAGGTGGAAGGCGTTGCAATGCTGCGTTTTGCTCTCGACCTCCTTGATGGACTTGACGAGGAAGACTGGCAGTTTGCTGCTGTCGGAGGCCAACACACGCACGCGGATGTTGCGGGTGAGTGCTTCACTAAGAATGTCGTGGATGAATCCGTCAACAAGTTTCATTAGAGCGTCCACCTCGGCCTTCTGGCGCTTCCAGTTCTCTGCAGTAAGCCACGAACGCAGTTAGGAACCCCCGACAGTCGGCAAAAGACCTGGGCCAACAAACTCACCAGTGGAGAAAGCGAAGACTGTGAGAGCTTCCACTCCGGCGTCGATGCACCAGTCGGTGAAGTTCATCACAGTCTTCGTGCCGTCTCGGTGGCCTTGAGTGCCCGAGCCGTACTTGTTCTTGCCGTAGCGGCGGTTGCCGTCGATAATGACGGCGATGTGGCGAGGAATCTGTCAACAGCAACCAGTACACGCACGTAAAATACTCAGTAAGCACTTGATCTCCCACCGCAGACAGGACAAAGCGGACCTTGAGGCGATTCTGCACGAGGGGGTCCGTTTCGGCCGTGTTGGAGGCGCTGTAGTTGCTCGTGGAGTCAGCCACCATAGTCTTGTGCTCGTCCGCGTCAATTGAGGAATGACCTCGAGATGGGAGAAGTGGCGGTCCGTTGGCGGGTCGTGACTGAGAAGTCTACGGGCTTAGCAAATGCCAACACTTCAACGCGCGATAGTTCGTCGTCGCCTCGACATGCTGAGCCAACTGCGATTGGTTTCCTCTCACAATCCTCTCTAAAATGTACCGCCGACATAAATGTACACGAGGCAACCGAGCGCAAAATTGCACTCCAGGAAGAACAATATTTTACCAATCAGTACATGTACCATGTACATGTACAAGGAACTGTTGTCTCACTTGGATCCTGATGAACCGGAAGAAATGACAACAATGTGG
>LGSM01000654.1:0-15497 GCA_001314345.1 Phytophthora multivora | reverse complement strand
ACGACCTCGCTGAGGCCTTAACGTCTTCGCCGTCGGACCCCGTACGGAGACCCTCACTCTTCACCCAACACCAAGCGCCGGGAGGTATCCCATTCCCGAGACAACGGACCCAAGAGGGGACACAAGGTACCACACGCCACCACTAGGCGACTCTCTGAGGGAATTCTCAGTAGTCGCCCAGAGGGCCCCCAAAGACGACGTGTTGATGTTCTGTGGGGATTATATTCATCAAGGCGGTGATGTTACCGAGAACACACGTTTGCATTTCTTTCTGGATCCCGCCAAGCGTGACCACAAGGTGCGCAAGAAGGATACAATTTACCTCATGCGTGTCATTCCGAATAAGTTGCCGACGGCTGAGAAAGCTGAACGGACGTGCACCACCTTCAGATGTAGTCAAGCATTTTCGTCGGCAACACTGTGTCGATCTCACATCCGAAAGTACACAATATCTACTTCAACCGCTACCCTCAGCGATTTCTCAGCCGCCAAAGAAGACCAAATCTTAGCGCGGTGTGCGTGTTTCAAGTGACACCAAGAAGAAAGCTGCTGCTGACGACCGACAGAAGAAACGTAAGCGCAGGATGCAACTAGCTATAACTACTCAGCCATTTTACGCCTAATACGGTCATGTAATTGCGTTTATGCCTTCTGGTATGTCTTGTCTTTGTTGTTGTGTTCAAACTGCGAACTCCCCCCGGCCGTGTCCGGGTAGGCAATAAAATGTAAACATCGTGGTATGTATTATCAATACATACCACCATGTTTACATTAATAATAACACTGGACAAGTCAGTTTATGAAATCCCATCACAAGAAAACACATGCTTCATTGAATGAAGTTCATTCTATGATGGTATGTACATATACACTGTGGTGGACCATGGACCCTCATTTCCCAATTCGCACGACAACGAACGTCTTAACTGAGTGAAGCGCAACTACAGCCATGCGCCCGATCTTCATCCTGCTTGTAGCCGTCGTCGCTCTACTCTTCAGAATCGACGCGGCCTCCGGGTCTACCATCAAGCTACGAACCGCGCAGAATCTCATCTCATCGACCGAGACGGCAGAAACCGAACAGGTCGGGCGAGTTCTTCGAGACGATGCGAAGAGCGACCCGGAGAGCGAAGAGAGGGGCGTCATCGATCTTGCTAAGTCAGTAGGCACGAAGACCAAGACTATGATCGATAAGAATGCGCAGGCGACGATTGTGCGGATCAAGTCCCAGTTCGGGTCGGTAGATGGCGCGGTGCAATCTTTCCTAAAGCGGAATATCAACCCCGACTTGGTCTACAAGTGGCTCAAGCTCCACAAGCCGAGTAACCAGGTCGTTAAGAAGACTAGAGATGCTGCTCCCGAATACCTGCTGTGGATCCGATACGCGAAGGATTACAAGGTCAAACACCCGGGATGGGTCAGCAAACTGCCAAACGGAGCATAAATGTACGTTCGTGGGTAAACGTACCAGCTTTGGCCTGCTACAGCAACCAAAACTCTTGGATGTCACTGCACTACGTGGTCTTTTACGTCACAAGCACTTCATTACGTTGTCTGCCAATTTCACCGAGTATATAGTTCTACATGATAAAAAAAAAAACTGTATCTTCATTTGGAGAATTGTAACCTTCTCTTTTCATGTAAAAAGTTTTTGAGTGCTTCTTTTTAGCTAATTCGTCCTATATATAGTTAAATCATCATGGATTTATTTAATTCATCATTCTTTTACGAAAAGAACCCGACCCTTTGCAACACTGGACTGGAATCAAGCGCCATGCCAAGCAGCGAAGACTCGGGCGCGCGCCCGCCCAACACGTGGACGCTGGAGGAGTTCGAGGACCTGGTGAACGCCTGGGAGTTGGGCTGCTCCCGCCCACCCAACGACAGCGCGCAGACGCTGCACGACGCCGTTTTTAAGCACTTTGTAGCTATTCGACAGGGCTCGACACGCCGTAACAAGGCGGCGCTGACCAGTAAACGCAGCGCCTTGCGGTTCTCGTACCTGTACATGAGGGACTTTGACAATGAGCAGAGGGCGAAAGGTCTACCGGTATTTTTCGACTTGGAAGAGGACAAGAAGGCGGAAGTTTTCCAAAGCTGGAAAAAGACCAATTCCAGTCTCGTAGAGATTAACCCGCGCCTTTATTACGGACTCAGTCGCATTGTGAGCCAAAAAGAAGAAGAACCAGTTCTTTTACAGATCAGGAAACGCCAAAAGGAGGTGCAGGAGAGGATGGAAACGAGACCGAAACGGACGTTAAGCGCTGGTAAAACGGCCTCAGCCAAGAAGAAGCAGCCAGTGGCTAGAACCACGAGCACCCAGTGGTCCAATGAAGAGATGATGCAGTTGATCAAGGCCTGGGGCATTGCAGCTCAGCTGGTCTGTGACAGTGACAGTGGAGAACCAATGTCCATCGTCCACGAGATGTTCCGCCAGTTTGAGAGTCTCCAAGGAGGAAGGAGCGTTCGGAACTTGTCGGGACTCGCCACGAGGCGCAGAGTACTGAAACAATCGTATTCGAGGATCTCCGCCTTCGACAAGATCCAGGAGATGAATGGAGACGGCCAGTTCACGGATCTCCCGTTAAGTACGAGACAGAATGTGATGCGGTCTTGGAAGAACGCCAACCTCGTGGATTTATCTGCGGAGATGTATAAGGAGCTGCACGACGTGATCACGTTGGACGCTCGAGCGGTGGCTCTCGAGGACATGCGACGAGCGAGAGGAGGGTCCAAGGCTTCACGTGGAGGAAGGAAAGGGGGGAAACCGTCCAAGAGGCAGAGGATCGTGGATCTCGTGCAGGAGAGCAGAGATGATGATGAAGAGACGGGCAGTACGTTCTCGTCGCACCCACCTAGCACAATTGATGACAGTGAAGAGGAGAAGGAGGCGATCCCTTTGATGGTCATTCACAGTCGAGAGGAGACAGTTCCGTCTATTGCTACTGTCCGTACTGAAGACAGACAGAGTTCGAAGGCATCTACGTCAAGTGTGGGGGAGATCAATCAAACCACAGAAGCACCAGCTCCCAGTCAAGACACGACGCAAGACCGTAGCGAAGCGAAACCAGTAGCTGATGCTGTGAGCGAGGATCCCTCTCCTGTTCCCGCGTCAAGTCAACCCCGCGTTGAGCAGAAGCCTTTAACGCCCTACGCTAACGTTGTCCCTAAGTTGCGAAGCGAGGAGATTGCGTTAGAGAACAAGAGCAAGGAGCGATTTGGGAAAAAGAAGCACAAAGTGAAAGCGGACGTCCCCAGCGGTCACTTGTGGGAGAACAAGGAGCTGCAGCTCCTCATTGACGCGTGGGAGAAAGCGGCGATTCTCGTGTGTAACAGCGACCCGGCAGATCGACTGTCCCTCAACAGGGAAATGTACCGAGAGTTCGTGGAGATGCAGGGAGGTTCGTCCGTGCGCAACAGCACCGCGCTCGCAGCCCGACGGAGCTCGTTGAAGTTCTCGTACGCCCACATCTACGCGTTCAACGAGGCGCAGAAGGCCAAGGGAGAGCCGTCGTACCATGAAATCCCCGAAGGAACGCGGATGACTCTACTGCGATCCTGGAAGAACCGCAACTCGGTGGACCTCACGAAGGACATGTTCGATGGACTGGGGCGTATTCTCGCGATGGATGAGAAGCTGGCAGCCGTTCGAAGTCTTCGTCCGCATTTTTTGCCCAAACCCAAGAAGAAGATCAAGATTTCGACGGAAACCAAGGCGGGAAGTGACCAGAACGTGTCGAAAACCGCCAAGTGGTCTGCTGAGGAGACGTCGGACCTCATCAAGGCGTGTGCGGACGTGATGAACGCTCCTGCAGACCAGGAATTGACCCAAACAGACCGAGAATCGTTGATTTATGACGCTTTCGTTGCCCGTCGAGGGAATGCTGGAGATACCGACACTCCTATAAGGAGGGACCTGAGGACGATGGCGCAGCAGTGGAGGTACATCCTCAGTTCGTACGCGTACATCAAGGCGTGCAATGACAGTCACTCTGAAGTCGACAATCCGGATTGGTTTGAGATGTCTGCAACGCAAAAGAGGGCGTACCAGCAGTGCACGAACGTCCCGTTGAAGTTCGTGGATCTTGACGCTGAAATGTTCGCGTTAGTGACCAAAACGTCCTTCGTGGGCGTTCCAGCTCCACCAACGTTGCCGTCTCCTGCTTCAACCCCAACTGAAGGGATTTCCCTGCGTCCTCGATCCACTCGTAAGAAAACGGAGGCCTTTTGGTCGTCTGATTCGGACTCTTCAGCCACTGAAACGTCGACTACAAGTAAAAATGACTCGACGACGAAGGACCCCACGTTCGAAGCTGGGAAAAAGGGGAATAACTGGCCAATGGAAGAGATTTGGCACCTCATTCAAGCGTGGGAAGAATCGGTGGGCACAACAAAGAGCGGGAAATTGACGTCGGCACTGAGCGAAGCATTTGCGCTCTTTGTGAAGCGGGAAGGGGGTTCTTACCGCCATCGGACGCTGAACAGCGTGCGCAACAAGATGATCGCGTTGAAGTCTTCGTTCACGGGTATTTCGGCGTTTATCGCTGAACGGGGCGACAGTTCTGCATGGTTTGACCTGTCAGCGGATCAGCGACTGGCAGAGCTTCGAAGCTGGGGGAACAAGACGATTATGGACCTCAACAAGGAAATGTTCGACGCGTTAGCGCGAATTCTGCACAGAAAAACCAGTGGGGCGTACGAAGGCGCTGGTGGGAAACGGAAGAAAGCGCCAGGCCATTCCGAGGCGAAAAGGGATCAAGAGACGAAGATTCTCAGTGGTCACAAGCCGGAGAAGTACGTGGCTGCTAACTGGGACAAGCAGGAGCTCCTGATGCTGGGTGAAGCTTGTGGGGAGCTGCTGGAAGGAAGAAGAATCCGTCGCTACGTGTTCGAAGACGAGAAGGATCGTTTCTTCCGTCGCTATGAAGAACTGGGCGGGGGGAACTCACTTGCTGCAGCGATGGGGCTCGCTAGGTTCGTTTTGGACTCGTACGAGTTTATTTACTGCTACAACCAGAAGGCGAAGGAGACGAATTGTATCGACTGGTTCGAGCTGGACCCTGCTGACCGAGATCCGATCATGCGACGGATGAGCAAGACTTACCGCAGTTTCAACGGCTTAAACAGTGTGGATCAAGAGATCTACGACGTCATTGATGCCCTGGACGCCAAGTTGCGTCTCAAGTTGAACGAGACGAAGAAAAAGACGTACAAGCCACCGAATGACGCCGGGTCTTCTCGTTACGTTGACATCGAAGCTGTTGTGGACCGTTGTACGTTCAAGAAGAGAACGCCCTCAGCTCTGAAGAAAACGGTCGAAGAGGAGGAAGCATCATCCGGTGGAGAGGCTGATTTTTCGCATCCGGAATCAGAAGAAGAAGCTTCTGAAAGCGAATCGAGCGCCCCAGTCGCGAAGCCTCAAGCTGTCGAGGCGAAACCCACTCCTCGTCGTTTAACTCGTCCCCCAGCGTCTCGAAAGCGTTCCCGAGACGTTGTTGTGGCGGTTGAGGCACCGTCGACATTGGACATCACGGACATCATTCAGAATCAGAACCGGAAGCTTGAAGAGGCCGTCAAGCGCTTCCGGAAGGACAGCGCAGACGCCCGTAAGGAGCACCACAACTTTTTACTTCGGAAGATCCAGGACAGTTTCCCAGCTGATACTGGCAACGGCTCGTTCTTGGAGAGAGTGGCGGAGCGTCAAGGTCAAGCGTTGGTGGACATTTTCCAGCGTCTGCAGCAGCAACGTCATGCGGAGAAAGCGAAGGATGAAGCTCTGATGCGCGAATTGTTCAGTGCATAGGCGAGTTTATTCATTTTCCTTATTTTTACTTAACTAACTCCCTTACGTCTTTGTGAAGAAGATAGCGCCACATGTTGTGTGTGTTTGCACTTGTGTCATGGTTCTTAGAGGTCGAAAGCCTCCAGGGAAAGCTACAGGACCGACGCTGCTGCTTACTAAGCACCCTCCGACGTTGAGGTTGAAAGCTTCAGTGCACAGTTGAAGCACTACCTTTGCATGTGCTGAATCCTCCACATCATCCAACGCCCCCGCAGCAACGAAAGCGCCGAACGCACGCTTTTTAACGGAAGAGAGAGCTTCTTTGGTGCTTTGAAGCGCTTCTGTTAAGGATTGAGACGTCCTGGTCGGCTGGTGAGAAGCGAGAACTCCGTACGCCCCTTCCGGCCACGAAAGACTCGGCAGAAGCATCGCACCACGTGGTGACCAGAAGACGAACTCCAGCAGATCGATTTGTGCAGTTGGAATGGCGTCGCTCTTGGTGAGAAGAAGGTCGAGAGGTGCGCTGTCCGAGCAGGAAAAGATGTTGAGCGTCCGTCCTTCCTGTTCAATCGCGACCCTTTCAGACGGATCGACGAGGTCCATGAAGCTGCAGATTTGGGTTTCTTCGCTGTCATCAGGACTCGCGGAGACGAGGTCGCACGTCACCAATTGAGCCAGTGTAACTTCGCTTGTACGCTCACACCGAACTACAGGCGTGACGGGATAATATCCGCTTGAGGAGAAGGATTTTATTCCGACATTGCCGTGGAATCGAAGTAACATGGTCGAAGGGAAAGAGACTTGACCACGTGGACGAGGACGTCGCTTGCCTGATCTGTTCTTACGCTTTTGAGGAGAGACTGGTGCTCCCAGATACGTCGCAAGAGGGATACAGCGGTCGATTAGAGGGGATACTCCGCCAACAATTGGAGCCTGTGAATACCATTCCTCCACAACTGGAACGAGTTGGCTCGCGCTCTGATCGTTCACTCCGAAGAGAAGAAAAGACGGGGATTCGTGATTCTCCAGCTCAGTGAACGGGTTCTCGAGCTCTACTCCTCGTTGACATCTTCTCAAGTCTTTCCTGTCGAATTCAGCCATCTCCACAGTCGTTTCCGGTAAATAAGCGACGGAAATCGATAGTGTCACAGCACTGGAATCCATCTCTTCCCCCTCCTCCTCGTCGTTCGCCCCCAACACTTCGTTCATCGTAAAAATCCCGACGATTCTACACTTTAGGGGCAAAAGTTTCGCCTCTTCAATTGCTGCAATAGCTTCGTCCCAATACCCGCCACGATGCCACGGACTGGCGTCTTTACTAGCAGCTGAGAGCAGCACTAAGTCCGGTGAGAACGTCGTGTCGGCCCAGTTTAAGTGGTTGGTTCGCAGCAGCTCCAGACTCTCGGAGCCATTGCTTGACGGCCCTAAAACCGTCGATTTCCACTCAGGATGCAGCTTTTTAGCTGCGTTAAGAACAGTTCTCCACTCGTTGCATACGTTAAACATTGCGGTGGTGTCTCGCCATGTCAAGAACGGCAGCAGTCGAGTCCAGAGATCAGCTGGGAGAGTCGTCGACGGACTTTGAACCTTCGCAGCACTGCGAATACAGCGAGTTGACCGATGGTGATTGCGGGACGTCGAAGCTTTTGACTTGGATGATGGAGTCGAGCTGCGTGGAAGGGGTTTAGAGCGCCGGGAGCCATGGCGCGATGACCGACGCGAGCCGCCTCTGTCTGCCATTCTTTATGACTTTTCCGGATTTGGTAAACATTTAGAACACGTCTGGAACTGGAAATTTGAAACTATTTGGCCTTCCAGTTCTAAAAAGACTTATACTGCAAGGACCATTTGGTATATCATTTCAGTGGGGGTTGTGCTCAACACGCTACGCGTTCAGTCGTAGGGAGAGCTCTGGAGGCTCCAGCTGTAGGGGGACGAGAGCATTGTGAGCTTCCACGTGACAACATCGCCCCTTTGAAACGATACTGATAAGTATGTAAATGTTAACCTCGAGAAGTTGGTCACAGAACCAAAGGACGATCATGACAGGTTACGCGCTCATGATTGCGACTGCCACGATGCCCATCAGCGGAAAAAGCAAATGGCGCTGAAGAGGATGCAAGTTTGCATCTGTTGGGAACGTTTCCAACGAGCTTCAAAGTGGAAGTTGTATGCACGGGTGGAAGATTGGGCATGTCCAGACAACGCAGTCGTCCGGTTGGGCGCTTGCTAACTCTGCTTCAACGTGCAGGCGATGGCGAACGGATGGCTTGTCGAAGCCCACGGTGACTGCCCGGTAGCACAGATGCCTTAAGTGGCGAAGATAAACGGGCACTCCATAGAGCGCACTTGACAGCTCCGTGACAGCAACATCTTCTCGGAAACAGGCTGGAGGCGTTGCAAACCCGCAGAGATGGTCCGCTTGGTGTCGTATCCAGGCGCTTCCTTGACTCCGCCATGCCCACCTGCCTCAGCAGAAGAGCTTTTAGCTGGAGCTGTCCACCGCCCAAGCTCTTGTCATTGTCGATTTCGCGTCCTCGTACCATCAAGCTTCCTACTCCCGTACATTATGGGCTTCTCTGACGTCAACATGTTCGCTGTGAGCGCCGCAGTGCTCTACATCAAGTTCCTGGCCTGCACTATGATCCAAGGCCGCAAGGCTTTCGCTGCCGGCACGCGTTTGCCCGAAGACAGCCAGCTCCCGCAAGCCAAGAACGCTCCTAAGCAGGGGTTCGCAGACCTGACGGACGATGCCGTGCGTACTGCCGTGGACGAAGAGATGCGCTGGAAGCGGATCGTTCAGAACGATCTGGAATCGATGCCCATGGCCTACGTCGTGTTCTGGAGCGCGATCTGCGTGGGTGTGACTGGCGGCATCACCAAGGCGCTCATCTTCGTCTACACTGTGGCTCGCGTCGGCCACACGATCGTGTACTCCCAGGGTCTGCCTCGCGCCCGGATGGTCTGCTGGGTAGTCGGCATGGGGTGCGTTGTTATCGCTGCAGTAGCAAGTTTCCTAGCTGCACTGTTTTAACGTTATAGAGAAGTAAATAAACTCAAAATGTTGTGTAGTTTCCTCGTCATGAAAAGGCAAACGTGAATTTGGAGTCACTTCGTCCAATCGCAAACCTGCACGAAAGAGTGACAACTTAGCCTCAACGTCTCCATTTAATTAAGGAGACGTTGTCACCAGCGTGAGGCGAGTACACTTACGCGTTAATCTCCACTGCAATTTAGACAACAGGATGGCCACCAACCAAGTGTAGGAATTGCTGCAGGGGGTAGTCGACCCTCATGTGCAGAAGCTCAAGGTCAGGCACGGATCAGGCAGGCATGGACGCCCCAGCTCTACGCGTTGCCGCACATGGATGCACCTCCAGCTCCAGCGCCGCTTGGCTGTGATTTCATTTCTCAATCTCCTGCTCGAGCATCAAGCCGACTTAACCAACTCGTTAATCCAAGAACCATGCTGGGTGCCATCACTGACGTGCAGACGTTCGGCCTGGCCGCTTCCTTGCTCTACGTCAAGTTCCTGGCGACGTCCATGATGCAGGCGCGCAAGTCCTTCGCGGCCAACACGCGCATGGCCGAGGACAAGCAGCTCGTGTGCGCCATGGGCCTGTCGGGCAACATGGACGACAAGCAGCTCAAGATCGCGCTGGACAACGAGACCCGCTGGCGGCGCATCGTGCAGAACGACTTGGAGTCCATCCCGCTGGCGTTCCTCGTCTTCTGGGGCGCCATCCAGAATGGCGTGGACCCGGAACTGACCAAGACGCTGATGGTCGTGTACACCACCGCCCGTTTCGGCCACACTTTCGCTTATGGAGCTGGAGCGGCCAAGTCTCGCATGGCCTGCTGGATGTCCGGAACCGCCTGCATCCTCACGGCGGCCGCTAACATCGCCATGAACGTGTTCACCTAGGAACGTTTAGCTAGGAGCTAGCAGTAGTCCGATTTACACGACGTAGTGCCAATTAATCAAAGCTACAGTGTGTATCTCCACCGAATTCAGACTTCTGCAGCTAGTGCAGGTAGTGACGCTGACTGCGTCCACGGTTGATGCATCAACCGACCGGGGTCAGGCGCATTTAGAACTGTGCCTGACCTCGCTGCGATCAGTTGGGAGAACAGCTCGACGCCAGTAGCGCAGACGGAGAAATGCACGTCACAAGGATCTGATCGTGATGCCGAGTCGGCATTGCCGACTCACATGTCAGGCGCTGTAGCCATGTTCGAAAACCTGTTTTAACAAGTATCTTGCCAGATGTGTTGTGATCAAATATGTCATTATTAGGTAAAACACTTTCCTAACACCTGTTATAATAAATACTGAACGTCCACCTGGAGCACATCCCCTTCAACCTCAACGTAGCCATCTTCAGGTGTACATGTAGCCATCTGACCGATCAACGATCGGCTTCGCCTCCACTCCATTCCTGAATTTACTCTCAAACTCAGCAGCTTCCAGTCCAACCTCTCCCAACTGAGCCATGCTAGGCCCTATCTCCGACGTCAAGGCCTTCGCTCTAAGTGCCGCGGTGCTCTACATGAAATTCCTGGCCTCGACCATGATTCAAGGTCGCAAGGCTTTCGCCGCTAATACGCGCATGCCCGAGGACAAGACACTCCTGTGCAACATGGGCATTGAGGTTGACATGGACGAGAAGGCCATCAAGGCTGCGGTGGAGGACGAAATGCGCTGGAAACGCATCATCCAGAACGACCTCGAGTCCATGCCGCTCGCCTTCGTCGTCTTCTGGAGCGCCATCACCGTAGGCGTCAATCCTGCTATCACCAAGACTCTCCTAATGGCGTACACCACTGCTCGTGTAGGCCACACGGCCGTCTACTCGTTGATCATGCCACGCGCACGTATGGCCCTCTGGATGGCCGGAAGCTTCTGCATCGTCGCTGCTGCAGCTAACGCAGTAATGGTAGCGCTCATGTAAGGGATGAAACTTCTATCTTAACAAAAACAGCGAAGGAACTTTGGTTACCGCAAACTTCCTCGACTTTTACCAGCTCGCTATCTCCGCTATAAGTCCAGGGCGCTTTAGCCTTTCACATATAATAGAAGGACTCGTACGGGCGCAGTTGTGTTAAACCTGTGCATTGCGTTATCAACAGACATCTTGCCAATCTCTACTCTAACCGCTGGCTTCTGTCGCGTTACTGCACGGAGCACCAGCCCTGCGGCTCCTGACCGGGCAGATAGTGCTTGCCGGTCTTCCACTCGGAGCAGCGGTCCTCCACTTTCACGCCTGCGAAGATCCAGCAACAGAGGAAGATTAGTTTCTCGCAACAAGAGTATCGCCTGGTCATCCTTCCTCACCGTTAAGCGCGCTCTCGATGTGCATGCCGCAGCCTCTCCACGTGGGCTTGTGGCAGGTCGGGCACTCGGTCTTCATGCACATGGCAGTCGGTTCTTCACTTGATACAGAGCTGGTCAATTGGCGAATGGAGAGGACCCGGTTTCGCACACACACAGACAGAACGCCTGACCTCCAGCAAGGTCAGGCACATCAATACGCCTGATGTTAACTTAAGCAAGACTTTATGTACTTAAACAGGTATGCTGGATACTGGTACCCATGCGATATGCCAGTCATATGCCGTGTCCAAGGTGGAAACTTCAACTTGAATGCACTACGACTGTGTTGACGCTAGTCTTTGGATCAAGACTAGCGTACGTGCGGCGCACATTAGTGTGGCTCGCTCTCTCCGCGCGAATGCATTTGATCACATCGTACACCTTGGCATCATCTGGGAGATCGTAGTAGCTGCGGCCGATTAGAGGAGCAGGCATCGTGCACCATTCGTCCAAGTGTCCGTGTTCCATATCCTCGAGCAAATGTGTGTATGTTTTCGCAGCCTCTTCGTCAAGGAAGTCCACGAAGCGGTGGCAGGTCTTGGGCGACACCATGTAGGTCAGGAAGAATGCAGGAAAGAATACGCCTTGTGCAGTCAGTATCGCTACTTGGAAGCCCAATCCAGCCTCTTTCATGCCCGAGAAGATCTGCATGTGGATCCGTTCGTTCTCAGCATCAAGCCAGATATCGTCACGCTTGAGAGAACGTAGCGAACGAAAATGACGCGCTACACCTATCACCATCTCTGACACCCCGGCAAGAGTCTCGATGTACAGGCATCGGTTGAGCCAGTCGCTGGATGTCATAGAGCTCCTGAGTCCGCGGTAGTCAAACAGCAGGCTGAAACCGGAACGAGGCGTCTTGGCGTCGAGCAGTGCGACGTTTTTGTGCGTTTTCTTTGGCTTGTGGTCGTTTACCAGTTTGTATTCAATAGCCTCGAGACGATACATCGGCTGGGGGGCGGATTTCTTGGACGTAGGACTGCCATTCGTGCTGGTAGCTCCACTATATGCCAACAAACGCTTTCTCGACATCTGAGTGAAGCGTTTTAGAGCAGCAGGTTCCTCTGTCACGTCCTGGATTTCGGGTAACGGTGCCGCCGTCCACTTGACGTCGGGAAGTTTGAGTTTCAACGGTGCAGTAGCAGAAAGTTTACCAGTAGCTGCCACTGGGGACGCGAACACACGCCACACGAAGTGGCTGGGCAAGATAGGAAGGCTGTGCGGCTTGACAATGAAGACAGACTTGTCTGTGTGAGCCTGTGTCACTCCTGAAAGCTGGTGAGGTGCAAACCCGAAATGCGCTCGGATATCCACACCGGATCGCAACATTTGACGCCGAAACATCATCTTGAAGAGGAGGAGGAGCTCTTGGCTGCAGCTTGCTCTTTGACGAGTGACTAGCAGTGAACAACGCGCTAAGAACGAGGACGAGGCCTTAAGAATAAGAGCCACAGAGAGTTAAAGTTGGGGCATCGCACACTAGCTGTCCGTTTACGACGTTGAAGTAGATGACCAATTTTGACCAATCATATAGACGAAAAGTCAGGCAGCACAACTGCCAACAGCTCATTCTGAAATCTGCAACGTCAAGTGTAAGTCGAAGTCTTCCAAGCTCAGAAACCAACGCCATGTGCCTGAAGATCGAGTGTCCGACCTGCCACAAGCCCACGTGGAGAGGCTGCGGCATGCACATCGACGTTGCACTCACGGGCGTCAAGGAGGAGGACCGCTGCCCCAACTGGAAGACTGGCAAGCACGACGCGCCTGGCCAACAAGATTGAGACTGACTCATAGGGACAGAAAACGAAGACCGTTCGACAGGCTCAGTAAACTGCCTACAAGCTTTAAGTCAATGAAAAGATATAAAACTCTTCGCACATTCTGCATCATGTGTCTACTACTACTGTTTGCCACTGCAGGGTTGCGTGCTTGTTTCCAGCAGCTATACACAGCTAGTTAGCCTCGCGTCTGCATAGCTCTACATACTTTCTATCTACAATGTTGAGGATCTTGATCCAGTTGTCGTCTGCATCTTGTATACAATAGGCGACGTCGGCAGTCCTTGGGTCTCCGCAGGTTCTCGCAGTGAAGCTGGTTGCTTCGTGGGCGTCGTCGGTTCAACCGCGGAGAACGCAGTCGACTCGGACACAACTGGCAGCGCAGTCTCCATCTCGCTGCTGTAGTTTTTGAGAATCCTGGACGCTCGTTTCGATCTGGGTTTTCCAAAATCCACACACTTTAACTTCATCACGGGCGACGGCGTGCACATGTTGAACGTGGAGGTTCTTCCACTGCCACTACCTGGTGCCACACCGAGCCTCCTCCGAGCCCCACCGCTGCTTGTAGTCAAGTACTTGTGCTCTTTCGCAACCAACTTGATTCCTGATCCAGTCCTGGGTTTCCTGTTCGGTGTTGTCAGCACCGTCGGCTGTGGCTCCTGCTGCTGCTCGACGCCATGGAGTTTCCTGATACTTCTGCAAAATTTCTCTTCGTCCTGTTCGTTCGGGTCGAAGAAAACGCCCACCAAGCCGCTATCATTGGCAACTCGAACGTTGAGAGCGTCGTCGTCCACCAAGACCGTGTCCCGGTTGCAAATGGCTACACCCGATCGCCTCTGGACCTCGAGCGCTGCTGAAATGATGAACGGAAGCTTGAATTTACGGTCTAAATGGAGCCCTCCAGTCTGCCAAAGCGGTAGAAAAGCTCCTGTCTGGTCGTGCGTGAGGTTCCAGGAACGGTCATCTCCACGGATCACGAGCTGGTTAACCACCTGCAAGTCGAAGCAGAGCTGCAGAACATCGTGGATCAGTGTCACCTGCGGGCTGAACGTGACAATGGCTACATTTACGTCGCTTTCGCACAATAACGGCACCAGCAACAGGAAAAAGCGCCGCACGTGCGTCTGAAGTTCCTCCGCTGTGCCAGGCCAGCGCCCGCCCGTGTGGACCGAGACGAACGTGGCGTCGAAGTCGATGCAGACGAGTTTGGCACCGGCGGACTTGAGCCCAGCTGCAGCCTCCAGCGCCTGAGCCTCCACCTGATCCACGCTTAGACGGCGCGTCATGTCCCTCCGGGACGGTTAATTACAAGTTTTCCAGATTTGAATTTTGGAGGGAAACCCAATTTTAACATTTGAAACCGACGGAATCAGAAAAACGATATAAATTCTTATTTATCGCCAAAAAATGAATACAACTGTTTTAACATGGTTTAACCAATTTAACCAACTAAAGGTAAAGTAGAATTTTGTCCGCGGTCGATGCTTCTTTTTCAGTTTCAGAAGTGTCTTGGCTGGCATCACGACGATGCTGTGCCCATAACGTGGCTAACCTTGAAGACCTGCGGATATTTCCTTTTGCATTGAAGACGCCATTAGGGAGATAAAAGCGGTGGAATTTCTCCCAGCAGGTCCAAGTGCTCTGTGGGCACGTGAATGGGGTCTTGGCGTCACCATGCACAAGCGTGCAGAGACACACCGAATGCGCTTGACAGTAGTCGGTAACCTCAGTCGGGTATCTGCCTTCGAAGCGACAGACAACGCACACTCGTTTCTTCCTGCCCTTGCCCTTGAACATTTGTCTCGAAGAAATCGCCTTACATTCTGTCGTCTGCTGACAGAACACATTTGCCGTAGCAAAGTCGTTGCTTGGAAGAGTCTGGCTTGTACCACCACATCCACGAGAAGTACCAGCGTTATCCAACTTAGCGCCCCCACGAACCGCAAAATTGATGCGATCACCAAGACTGGCAGGTGCCACTCCAGCAGCACGAGCTGAGGCAAGCTGTCGGCGAGAAACCTCGTCACCAGAGCAACCAGATGCACCGGGATTACCTGTAGACAGTGTTAATATGTAGTGCCGGTAGTATGGATTCCATTTGAATATAAGAAATAGTACTCACGGTGCTCCATGTAGTGCCGAACGACTGCTTCCTCGCCAAGCAGGAAATCTTGACCATATCGGCCGTCAGCTGAGCAGCCTGGAAGTACATAGCGATATCTGCTATCACTGCCGTGCGGTGGCACGCACGTCCATCCGGCTGCCTTCAGCCCTCTCCATATCTCGTGAAAGTCTATTGTCGTGCCTATCAAAGACTCGAGGCTGTGAATGCTCTGCGCG
Source organism: Phytophthora multivora (assembly GCA_001314345.1). Lineage (NCBI taxonomy): Eukaryota > Oomycota > Peronosporomycetes > Peronosporales > Peronosporaceae > Phytophthora > Phytophthora multivora. The sequence goes on along the minus strand of LGSM01000654.1, from coordinate 223 downwards.
TCGTCTTCATGTTGTGTCCGGCATCGCTTCCGTTCGGGTTGCTGCGCTTCTGCAAGCTCGCGTTTCTGTGCCATGTTTGGGCTGTTCCGAGGAAATGAGCGGCTATATCGTCAGATTATTGCAAGCGATACTATATATGTACCTATCTTGCAATATCCAGGTCTGTACACCTGGGTGGAGACTTTCTCATTTCCACGACTGTTTTTTCGTCTTTTTCTTGTTT
>LGSM01000653.1:0-15518 GCA_001314345.1 Phytophthora multivora | reverse complement strand
CGGCTCTTCGGCCTCAGCTACGAGGAGTACATGGCCAAGGAGATGTAAGTGCAGCAAAGGTCATGGTATGAAGATTGAGTGTGGTTGTTTGATTTGGGCAAAAATCTCGTTTTACCAACATTATTTCAGTTTCAGTTTTCGATACCAATAGCCTTTTCCTGGCCCCAACTTTGTTGTAGGATTGCTTGCATTATTCTAACAGGGCAGCCATGCCGGTGAACCGTGATCTGCCCGCTGGAATTCCATCCCGTGCTATTGATCGGGCTCCTGGAGTCAAGAAGCCATCGGGACTGAACGTTACACGGTTCATCGCACGCGAGGAAGAGCTCCACCAGGCAAGGAAGTACACTCAGTTCCACGAAACCAACGCGAGTCGAGCGCTCTGGGAAGAGAAACAGAATCGCCAAACCGGGAGTGGAGCTCGTGTCCAGCAGAACAAAATGTAAGCAGATTAATTTAAGGGCTGAATGTGGTAATTATCCCTTGTCTTCTTAACATGGCGTTCTTCCTTCATAGACTTGACGAAGAACGAGAACTGCTGAACAAAGAAGTGCTGGCGATTCGACAGGCCCGACTGCAGAAGTACTACGAAACCTGCTATCAAGAGTACGTTCTACATGTATTCACACTGGAGATAGGATGTTCTGATATTTGTGTTATGAACTGTAGATGGGAGCAGGAGCTGCGAGCTCGTGGACTTGCGCTGGTACGTGATCGAGATTAGATTTTCGTTGGAGAACGCCAGCGGTGCACAACTTCCTGCTCAGATTCTACAAGTTCCCGATACGGAATGAAGTCGTCGTAAATAATTTCCCAGCTTTTGTCTGCATTGATGTCATTACTCAGAGTCCCATGCCCTCGGCCTCTTGAAGCGCGACTTGCGCCTGAATCGCCTCTTGCGTCATGAGATCGCAGAAGGCCTCAAAATCCAGCGCCGACAGCAGAAACTGCAGATTTCCCATCGCGTCTTCGTGCTTGGGGCTGCGTCGCAACACTCGACAGTGAGCAAAGAATTTTTCCGGAGTAAGCTACGACAGCACCAACAAAAAGTATATCAGTAGACGTTGAATCGTCCCACACACTTCGTTGCTTAGGTGCGAGGTCTCACCTTCTCTTGGTGAAGGAAGGTTGCAACGACGTCTTCAAATACCTCCTCGTACTTCTACAGCAATGAAAAAACAAAGGTCAGGCAGGGTAACTAGGATCAAACAACAAATACTTGGGGTTGTCATACCCGGAAGAGTTCATGCACTTCATGGTTATGCTCTTCATCCACCCCCACCCCATGGAAATTAGGTGCATTTCTGCCAGAAAACCACATCAGCGTGAAGCTAACTACTGGAAACTCAATTAAAATATCTTCTGTACCTCCGCACAAACCCGGACAACTTCGACTCCACCTCCTCTAAAGACACCAAGTATAAGTTCCTTCACTCCCTCTTCATTAGCCAAGTAATGCAACCCAAACCTTGGTCGAAGAAGGCTACGAGTCTCGCCACCACAGGGTCAGAGCTCTCCACAGCTAGTAGCACTTCGTCCATAAGTTAGCGTTTCTTCAACTGTACGAAACTACTCGTAACGTAGAAAGTAACGTGCGTGCAAATACAAAAGTGCTTGATATTTTACCCAATTAGTTTCAAAGCCTGGTGTTCCTTGTCAGCACCTGCGGCAAACATGAATACGTACAATTCAGACGTGGAGGACGATCTCCACCTCGTCTGGGGGGCGTCGAGCTCGCTATGTATGAGAAATACACATGCTCTAAATGCCACTTGTGGCGGGGCCATTTCCAACGATAACCCTCGCTCTAGAATCCGTCCATGTCAGCGAGCTCACGGTCGAGCATTTCCTTATCGCTGTTCATGGTCAGCTCGTCTAGCTCGATGTCGTCCACGTTCATGTCGGACGGACGGATCTTCGGACTGCCGTGCGTCAGGCTGTGCTTGCGCATCTGGTGCAGAGCTGGCAGCAGGTCCGAGCACTTGCGCGTCATACGCTTCCTGGACTCGCTGTCATCAGTAATGCTGATGGTAGACGCACGCGTCTCGTCCATCCAGGGGTGAGCCAGAATACCCGAGGCATCGAGACGCTTGGTACGGTCAACTGTTAGCAGCTCCGACACCAAGTCCTTAGCTTCATCCGATACTTCGTCCCAGTATGGCGACTCGAACTTGTACTCGGCCTTCACAACCTTGTCGAGTACCGTAGCGTGGTTGGCGCCAGGGAACGGAGGGTATCCGCATAGAAGGATGAAGAGAATCACACCGAGACTCCAGCAATCCACCTCGGCTCCGTACGGCTCACCTTGAACCACTTCGGGGGCAACATAGCCCGGGGTGCCGCATGCCGTGCCCCGACGAGATCCGTTCATGGGCCTCGCGAAACCAAAGTCAGCGATCATCACCTCCGCGCCAGGAGCTGAAGTCTTTAGCAAAATGTTTTCTGGCTTCAAGTCGCGGTGAACAATACCACGGGAGTGAAGGTAGTCGATAGCGCTCGCCAGCTTACGCATGAGCACACGGGCGTCCTCCTCTGTGTAGCTCTTGCGCTTCACAAGGTCGTCGAACAACTCGCCACCCGTACACAACGGGGTCACGATGTAGTAGTATCTTTCCTCCTCAAAGTAATCCAGCAACGGCACCAGATTGGGGTGGTTCAGACTCGACATCACCTCTACCTCTTGCTTCAACGAGTGCACGTCCTGCGGCCCCAGACTCGCCTTGGCAATACACTTCACAGCAACCTGCTTCCGGTTTTCACGGTGAGTCGCAATATGTACCACTGAGAAGGCGCCAGAGCCCAACTTCCGACCCAGCTTGTAAAATCGGTGGAACGATGCCAAATCCACATTGTTCAAAGAGCGGTTGCTCTCACCCGACTCAATGCTGCCAGCTGAGTTCTGACGCATAGCATAAGTGGGTGCTCGCAGCGTCGGAGCTTGGCTGCTGGGCTCTTGTCCTGACGACGATGTCTGCAGCGCCTTCATAATGTTAGCGTAAGCCGTCTTCACGTGTGTGGTCCAGATGTGCTCCGACTGCTCCAGCTTCACCTCCCCAGCCGTCGCAATCAGCTTCTTGATGTATCCGCTGTTCGCACCGTCCTGCACTTCCCCTAGCACTTGATCCAAGATGTAAATCATCTCGTCTTCCTTCTTGCAGTCGTGCATGTCCCGAATCAGGTTGGCAAGCACGGGGAACTCCTGTTCGACTGAGCGTCCAGCCTGGGACGCTGGGGACAAAGCTGCCGGTCCATTGACGGTAGACCCACAGTCTCCCACAAGACCCAGAGACCTGGAAGACGCAGTGCACACGACCTTCTGACCGTAGCGGTAGTTGCTGTACTCGTTATTCACAATATAATTGAGAATCCCTCGTCCCAGCTTGGTCGGACTCTCTCCTTCAATCCAGCGTTGCAAAGCTCGAATCCAGCGCTGTCTCTCGGCCTCCTTGGTCGCCTGAAGGTAGTACAGCACTACAGGCCCATCGTCGATCCTTCGAGAGTCCAGATTGCTCTCTTTACGGTGCTGGAAGCAGTTGCCTCCAGTACTGTTAAAGGTGATCGCACTTCGCGTCGTCTCGCTGTTGCTACCCAGAATCCCCAACCGTCGCGAGCGCTTGCGTGCCACCAGAATGAAGCAGTAAGGGTGATGCTTAAAATTATCCGAAGCTTCCACGCGGATTGCATCAGCTCTCGAGACTTCCACTTTGAGTAATTTCTTCTCCAATTGCGCCAAGTCCTTCTCCTGCTGCTGCATACTGGCTGCATACGGGTTCTTCCTGTACACTTGAAGCGCGCTACGCGACAACACCAGGTGTCTGGGCATCCAGGCTTTAAAGAACTGGCCGCGCTTGTTCAACGCACCACTAAGAATCACTTCGCTGCCGTTCGCGCCCGCACTGACTCCTCCCGTGCTGCTTAGCGCTGTACGGACGCTCTCGATGGCTCCAAGGTGCTGGAAAGAAGGCGCGGGCGGCGCAGAGGCCGGCGCCATTGGAGCGTGTTGTCGTCGGTTGCGACGGTCCTCGGGGCTGCGCAGGCGGTCGGAAGAGCCGCCCGAGAGCTGTTTGCGCTGGCTGGCAGGCGTGGGCGCGGAGGCTCGCGACTGCTGCAGTAGGAGAGCGGTGGGCGGCGAGCGGTCGAGCGCAGCCTCGCGCTGCGTCTTCATTCCTTCCTCGCTGCTTGTTCTACTGGGGAAAAGTATGGAAATGGCGGTTGACAGTGAGGACGGCGTGCGGGTCTGTATAATGTGATACCTGTCATAGAGAGTGATTATTGTCGATATGAGATTTGGTGTCTGTAGTGGATTTGATAGTTTGCTGACTGTAAGGACTGATGTATCGGATAGAAGAGAGCTGTGAGAAAAAGCAGCCGATAGCATGGTGGAAAGAAAAGCAGACGTTTTCGGCACTAGGTTTTGGCATACTTCCCATTAAAATAGAATAGTACTTGGGCAGTACTGTAGTACTAATTGAATGTACAGCAGTACTATTTCAACTGTTTCGCAAGATAATAAAAATATATATGTACTATTCTTATCGACCTACGTTGTAGCATACCGGGGTTAGGGATCGTCATCATAATCAGGGGCTGATACTGGCAGTCAGACGACGCTGTTCTGAACAGTTTGCGTGCTTGGAATTGTGCCGCTGTCCTACGCCGCCGAAATGGCCCACCCGCCTCGATGTGGCGCAGCAATTTGACGCAGATTGCGCGCAAGTCGCATGCATGCAGCGCAGTCGTTCGCAATGGACAGTCGATTCGCTTTGCATTTTCGCCGTGCGAAGTTTTTCCCTTGGGTCGATCTTCAACTCTCCGTGCAAAAGTCCGACCCCGCAGCTCCGTTCCCTCTGGCTGGAATCAGCCGTGTGACTGGAATCAGTCACGATGTAGACGCCCACGGTGGAGCCCTTGAAGAGTTTGGCTGCCGGCCTAATTTGAAGAACAATGGGTCTGTGGTCTCTGCTTGACTGTGGATTTTTTCACGCGATCCACATCTTTTCGTGAGTTCATGGTCAAGTTGCACCTACAGCTTCAACTGCCGCAAAGCAACGGGCGTCATCATGTCAAAGGAAGCAACCGAGCAAACGTACGTGTGTTTGCATTTCACTATTGATGGTTTTCTCGTTCTTGAGACCTCGTCACAGCACGACTAATCTTCTCTTAGCTGTCTTCGCATACAGATTCTGCTCTATCTCCGTCTCGGGTCTCGGTTCAGCTTCTTGAGATCAGGCTGGCCAGGCAAGAGGCCAGGGGGTCCTACTGGCGGGCCTAGTCGTCCTCCTGCCATTGGCGGCCATCCGTTCATGGGCTGCGGGGGCATTCCAACTCCACTACTGGGATCGTCGTCGCGAGCGCGCTTCATACCAGCGAGAATATGAGGCGGGGGAGGCGGAGGCACCAGCATTCCAGCGCCTGCAGCAGGTGGAGGAGGGGGCATCATTCCTCGTGGAGGAAAGCCTCGAGCAGAAGGCGGCGGAGGCGGAACGGGACCCACGCCGCCCGTACTCATCGGAATACTGGCATTCATCGGAGCCCCAGGAGGACGAATCTGGCTGAGCAGCGCATTGATAGACCCATTGTTGCTGTCCATCGGACAGTCCTGCTTCCAATGACCCTTTTGCCGGCATTTGTGGCACGTGTACGACGGCGGGGGCACCTTTGGCTCTGTGCAGTCGGAGATGTAGTGGCCTGGAATGTTGCATCGCTTGCACAAGTATCCCTCAGGCGGAACCTTGCGCTGCATCTGGCCGTTCGGATTGTGCTGGTCTTTCGTGGGGCAGTCTTCGATCCAATGACCCTTGGTTCCGCAGCGATTGCACGTGTATGACTCGGGCGGCGGTCGGCGTCCGCCATTTCCTCGGTTATCCGCGGCGGACTTGTTGAAGGTCTGGAAGTTTGCTGCGTTAATTTCGCTGGATCGAAGGCTGGCGGCGCCATCCGCCATACCAGGGAGAACTTCAGCGCCGTCTGCGCCTCCGCGCATGTGCATCATTCCTTCACCAGCCTCATGCTCGTTCAGCACAGTCTGACCACCATTGTACTTATCGTCCATTGGATCTCCCGGTCGATTGCGGCACCAAAACTTAGTACTGTGATCGTTACTGCAGTCATTAAGATAACAAGAACACATCGTTATTCACGTACAAATCGACTCGCGATAGCTGTGTTGACGTACCTCCCAGTGGCGACAACGTGGCCAACCGGATGCCATTGGATGTCCCACACAGCAGTATCGTGAGCTTGAGGAATAGACGCCAGTGCGTTCTCTTTGCTGTAAGAGCAAAATAATGGGGAGTCAGTATTTAAACAACCACACATGCAGCATTGATAGATCAACGTACCCAACTTCCCAGTACATGAGCGATCCATCGTACGAGCCACTGACAAAGAGACGCTCATACCACGGGTGCCACGCGATGGAGGTGACCTCGCGCGCATGGCCCTTTAGCGTGGCAAACTCCTTGAGCATCCGGATGTCGTAGATCTTAATAAGCTGGTCGCGACTGGCTGTCAGCAGCCAGTTGCCATTGGAGTTCCAGGCCACCTTGAACACCGTATTCTTGTGCCCATGCAGCGTGTTGAGACTATTGCCCGACTTGGGGTCCCAGATCTTCACCAGATTATCCTTACTTCCACTAGCCAGCAGACATTTCTGCGGGTGGTAAGCAACACACTTGACGTCCCAGCCGTGTCCAGTGAGCACGCGTTCCTCGCGGCCGCTCTCAAAGTCCCAGATCTTGACTGTGGCGTCATCGGAGCATGACACGAACTTGAAATCCGTCGGCGAGAAGCTGAGCGAGCGCACAGCTTCTCTATGTCCTTGCAGCAGCTGCACATTGGTCATACTGGACTGCCAGTACTTGATCACTCCACCGTGATCGGCCGTGACCAGCCAATTGTCGTTGTGGGACCACACCATGGCGCGCACAGCGTCGTCATGAGCCTGTAAAATGGTCTCGAAGTTGAAGGCCAGGCCGTTCCAGAGCGTGAACTCGCCTACCGAGTTGCCCGTGATGAGGCGGCGGCCCTCGGGCGTCCACGTGAGGCAGTTGACGGGGCAGCGCTGCTTGTTGGTGGAGCAGCGACAGAACTTGGTGCACACGCACGAGGCCAAGTCGTCGTCCCCAGCGTAGGCCATTGGTGGCAGCATCTGCTTCTTGTAGAAGGAATGGGGCGGCAGCGCGTGCGTCCGCACACTGCGCGCTTGGACAAAGCGGCGCTGGATCACATAGTTGATAAAGGTGGCGTTGGGGTCCACGCTCTTGCGCACGATGGGCTTGCGCATGCGCTTGTGGGGCGGCACACCGCCTGCGTAGTGGCTGGATCCCACGTCATGGCCGCTCTTGAGCACTTGGGCCGGGTGTAGCTCCCCGTTCTCCGCCATTTGGACTCTGAGCGCTTAAAAAAGTGGGACGCTCTACATACTGGGTGGAGCGTTCTACATATGGTATATACCGGTATGAAAACGGTATTTGAAGTACGGTAAGCGGCGGTAGAAGATGCGCGACGTCTTGGTGCTCAAGAAGGTGTCGCGGGCCCTGCAGCTGTGCATACAGAGCACGCGGTTGGTCTTATGCGTTAAAGAGGTGAAAGATGTACTAGTCTAGTGGGATTTGATTGGCGAAGTGCTAAGTATTTATTGCACAGCCAGAGTTGACGGATGAATCGTTCCGCAGTCAGTTGCTGGATCGTCCTGACGAGGTCTTAGCGCTGTTCAAGTCTCTAGGGCCGGATGATATATCGCATTGGAGTCATGAACAACTCTGCTATTTGATGGAAGATGCGGATTATGATCCAGCAGTGGCAGCACGTGAGAGCGAGTCGGGATTGTTCTTAGATCTACATGGCGCACTTACCGAGCTGCGAGGCACGATGGAGCAACGTAAACTGGCAATGATCGAGTCCTTGAAGATAACATGCAATTGACCAATCGATATGTGTGTCGTTTTGATTCAGAGCGTTTGGATAGTAAGTGCCTTAGCCCGACGACAAAGTTTTTGATCGGAGTTGATGGCAGCCGTAAGATGTTCTTTTGTATTTATTTTTTAGATATGTGTATTTAACGCGTTCAATTTCGCTTAGGCCAATCCTATCTTGCTTTTGAGCTAGCAGCGCGTCTCCGCCGACAAGGACGACTTGCAATCGTAAATGTTGACGAAGATCTCGCTGCTAGTCGCCAACTGCCGCAAATTTCCGGCGAATTTATCTCTGACGGTACGTCCTGGTACATGTATTACTATAATATTTCCAGCACCACCAACGGATTAATTTGTACGCAGAGTACAAGGCGCACTGCGAATACTTGCAATTACCTTCCAATCGAGTCACTATTTTGTATGAAGAAAGTGGCGCTACGAATTCAGTGGCTCAACAACTTTTACACATTGCAGAGCGGGAGTGCGTCGATTTCCTCGTGATCGGAGCCCATGGCAAGGGAGGATCCGCTATAGACCAAGTACACCACGTTCCACGGGATATTTTGCGTGAAAACATCTTGATCCCAGTTATCGTCGTGCCACCAACCCCAGTGAACTCCGTGGTCAGCCAGCAGTATGTGTTTGTCGTTGCTGTGGACAAGTCAGAAACTGCAGCACGCTGTCTCAACGCTACTCTCAAGTTGATGCGTCCCGTGGATATTGTACGGGTTGTTCACTTTTACGAGAAGCCTAGAATCGGCGAATACGACATGCAACCCTTTAATTGGTGCAATGACATCATTGAAGGAGCTCAGGTAAGCCATTATTGCAAGTCACTGTTGTTTATTTAACGGGATATCTGCTTGCAGATCGATGGCCAAGTGGACGTCCAGTCTGTAGAGCCTACAAGCACTATCGCGGAGAGTTTGCAAGATTATCTTTCGGCCCACGGAGCAGCTTACTTGGTTCTTGGTTTAGACGGTGAAGGAGCCGAAAAGAAAGCCCAATCCAGCAAAAACGACAGTCCTGACGATGACCAAGATGTCACTGATGAAGGCAGCCATCGTATTGGTCGATTGACGTCTGCCATGCTGTTCTCACCTCGTTGCGCGCTGTGCTTGTGTCCATAGTCACCTTCAACATCGCTTTGCGTACAGTACACGAAATATCTCGAATATAAGCCCCCAGTTCCGACCGTTGGAACCTCTGGTCTCTTATACACATCACTGTGAATCTTCGATCCAATGAGCCTGTAATATCGAATCCCCCTCTCATCCTCGCACCTCGCGCCTTTTGCGGGGATTTTGGTGGTTTGGGCGGCCAGAATCGATCGACCACCGCACACAGGAAACCTGCCGCCGACAATGCTGACTATCGCGCGTCGCTCAGGAGCTCTGGCCCGGACATCCGCCGTCCGTTGCGCCTCGTCGGCGGTGCCGGCCACTTCTTCTTCGGCCCCTGCTGAGCGGGGCAACATCCAGGACCTGCTGGCTGGCAATGCCACGGCCCGCAACGGCGTCGGTACGAGCAGCTCCTTTGGCGTGTACCCTGCTGTCTCTGACCTCCCTGTGCGTCCTTATAGAGTACGTCGTGTCCCGCGTTGATGACCTGGTGAACTGGGGCCGTAAGAGCTCCTTGTGGCCTATCACGTTCGGTCTGGCCTGCTGCGCCGTCGAAATGATGCACTCCGGTACGCTCTTCTTCCGTTTTCGGTCCCTTGGATCGGATATAACTGACACTTGTCTTGTCCCTTATTGCAGCCGGTTCTCGCTACGATTTCGAGCGTATGGGTATGGTGTTCCGTGCCTCTCCCCGTCAAACCGACGTCATGATCGTTGCTGGTACTCTGACCAACAAGATGGCGCCCGCTCTTCGCCGCGTGTACGACCAGATGCCCGAACCCCGCTACGTCGTGTCCATGGGCAGTTGCGCTAACGGAGGTGGCTACTACCATTACTCGTACGCGGTGGTGCGCGGTGTGGACCGCGTGATCCCCGTGGACATCTATGTGCCCGGCTGCCCCCCGACGGCTGAGGCGCTGCTGTTTGGACTCATGCAGCTCCAGAAGAAGGTCAAGGGCAACAAGTCGCTGCTGCTCAAGTTGAGGAAGTAGATAGAGTTGCCTTGGGTTACTTGGTGGACGCACCGGGGATAATGGAGTGCACTCTGCAGACTAACAGCTTCCCTGTATAACGTTGACAGAAGACAAAAGAAAATGAATTTGGATGAACAGCACAGACAGAGCAAAACAACTGGCCGTACGCACCTTATTGTCGTCTGTGGCGGTTCAACCGCGTTTCCGGTTGGTTGCTTGAACTGATCCTGGCACAAACTTTTCGAAGAGTAAACCTGTCTTGCTGGCTGAGCCTGTTGAACCGTGGAGCTTATTGGTTTGTTGCTTCCACACTGGCATCAACTTGAGCGATGGTAATCAGGAGGCCACCGTAGCCTCAAATGAGTTCACCCAGCTCATTCCTCGTGCTTCTCGTTGGAGTCTCCATCGACAATCTCCACACAACCGCAGGATGTGGCCTAGGCTTCTTCAGCGCAGTGCAGTTGGTCGAGCAACTCAAGCATCAAACAGCAGTCGTGCTGTTCATGCTACTGCAGCTGCAGCAGAGGAAGCTCAGCAACGTGGGAACGTAGGAGACCTCCTCGCTGGAAATGTGGTCGCTCGAAATGGCGCTGGTAAGTGAACTTGTCTTTGCTCCGTATCTCCAGGATCTCTCACTTGTCTGCAGAATACGTCGTCTCGCGTCTCGACGATCTTATCAACTGGAGTCGTAAGAGCTCAATGTGGCCGATAACCTTCGGGCTGGCGTGTTGTGCCGTTGAAATGATGCATTCCGGTGCGTATCGCTTACTAACTCCCAATTGTACCCGTCCTTGCTAACTGGAGTCCGTTGTCTCCTTAGCTGGCTCACGCTATGACTTTGAGCGCATGGGGCTGCTGTTCCGTGCATCTCCGCGCCAGACGGACCTCATGATTGTTGCTGGAACTGTCACCAACAAAATGGCCCCAGCACTGCGGCGAGTGTACGACCAGATGCCCGAACCGCGCTACGTCATCTCGCTTGGAAGTTGTGCGAACGGAGGCGGCTACTACCACTACTCGTACGCGGTGGTGCGTGGCGTGGACCGGATCATGCCGGTGGACATTTACGTCCCGGGCTGCCCGCCCACTGCAGAAGCTCTTCTCTTCGGCATCATGCAGCTTCAGAAGAAGATCAAGTCCAGCAAGTCCCTGCTCCTGAAGGTGAGGAAATAGACTGTTTGTTGGCTTTGGAATTTGGCGTGCAGCGAGCACATAGAGAAGCAGGACCTCGAGGTCCAAACGGTCATAAAGCGGCAATCCAGACGTGGCCACAATCAGCCTAGCGTAATCTCTCAGCGACATCATCACTTTACTCACTTGGTTTCACTATGGACTGTAAATTATTTTGGAGCAGACGCCTTCGGTCCTTAGTAACTCCTTACAAACGGCAAGTGCTTTTGCCTCGCACCGACAACAAGTCCACCGTCTTTTGCAACCGCAGCGAGGTGGCCATCAGCACGGCAGCGCAATCTGCCATCGCAAGTTTCGTGCTGGTCTGGACCTCTCCTCTCCTCTGCTCCTGGCCTCTGATTCCAGACAAACGGAGCTATCGCCCTCAAATTGATCACGATGTTCCGCGTTGGCTCCAAGTTTTTCACCCATTGCGTTCGCCCTGCGGCCTTCAGCTCGAGAGCGATCCAGAGCTCCTCGCCGGTTACTGGGGCTCAGACGCAGCCTCAAGAGGAACTTCAGGTCTCTCAGCGTGGCAACGTCGCTGATCTACTTAACGGCAATGCTGCAGCCCGAGACAGCGCCGGTAGGTTGTCTGTAGCTTTGACGGCATTACGTGTATTCTGTAACTCTAGTACTATCATATTCTCACAGAATACGTGGTGTCCCGTTTGGATGACCTCGTGAATTGGGGCCGCAAGAGCTCCCTCTGGCCTATTTCCTTCGGTCTTGCTTGCTGTGCTGTCGAAATGATGCACGCCGGTACGTTTTTCCAACAAACCTTTGCTCTTCAAATTGTTTACAGTGTTTTGCCTTGATTCAGCGGGATCTCGTTACGATTTCGAGCGAATGGGCATGGTGTTTCGTGCTTCGCCCCGTCAGACGGATGTCATGGTCGTCGCTGGAACTCTCACCAACAAGATGGCGCCTGCGCTTCGCCGTATTTTCGACCAGATGCCCGAGCCACGCTACGTTGTCTCACTCGGCAGTTGCGCCAATGGCGGAGGTTACTACCATTACTCGTACGCTGTGGTCCGCGGCGTGGACCGTATCGTTCCCGTTGACATTTACGTCCCTGGATGTCCCCCAACGTCCGAGGCGCTGGTCTTCGGACTCATGCAGCTGCAGAAGAAAATCAAGGGCAACAAGTCGCTGCTGCTGAAGGTGAGAAAGTAGACGCAGGAGTTACGATACAGTTCGGGTATCTAGCACTTCGGAAAATCTGACTGCGTTCCAACAAAGCACACAATGAAACTTGCTGAACAGCAAAGCAAAACAAATGTCATACGCACCGTTACTGCAGCCATGTATAGCTTTTGCCTGTTCAATTCATCGTCGTTGTCAAAATCAAAATGAGCCGCCCACAACCTACCCATCCGGTCGAGGAACATTTATTTGTTGGTGGAAAGCTCTGGAAAACGACCATCAACACGTACGCGTAAACTCGCACCAGGACTTTGTGTCTTGGCCACCAACATCCTAGAGTAAACGCTCTGGGAGTATCTGTCTGTTTACAAAACCGATATTTGTGAATTGGCCATCAGCACTTTTACAGCCGGAAGAGCAATCTTCCCAAATGATCAATGGCCATCAGCATCACCGTGCAATCCTTGCCAAAGTTGGGGGCATGCTCGCACTTTACTTTGAAATTTGCCTTGGTGCATGTCTTCGATGCTTCGTGTTGGCTCAACCGTCCTAGGGCGACACTCCCATGTCCTACTAAGACCAGCGACTGCCACCCCCACTCGATTCCTCCACACGACCTCCTCCACTGAGAATGGAGAGCCAAACACAAGTCCGACCACTGAACGTGCCACAGTTGCTGATCTCATGGCTGGAAACTCCACGGCGCGAAACAGTGCCGGTAAGTGATGAAGTTCAATCTCATAAAGACTCTTCACCTGCTAACAAAGTTCACTGATTTAAAAAACAGAATATATCGTGTCTCGCCTCGACGACCTCGTCAACTGGGGGCGCAAGAGCTCTGTTTGGCCGCTTTCCTTCGGTTTGGCGTGTTGCGCTGTCGAAATGATGCACTTTGGTACGTAAACTAACAAAAAGAGTCTATAATGCAGTTTCTAACTCTTGTGGTGTAGCTGGGTCGCGATACGATGTTGAGCGCATGGGAATGGTGTATCGAGCTTCTCCTCGTCAAACTGACGTCATGCTGGTGGCTGGTACGTTAACCAACAAGATGGCGCCGGCTTTGCGGCGTCTCTACGACCAGATGCCTGAGCCGCGCTACGTGGTGTCCATGGGAAGCTGTGCGAACGGAGGCGGCTATTACCACTACTCGTATTCGGTGGTGCGTGGATGCAATCGCATCGTGCCAGTCGACGTTTACGTCCCCGGGTGCCCACCAACAGCAGAAGCACTTCTTTTCGGAATCATGCAGCTCCAAAAGAAAATCAAAGGCAACAAGTCGCTCCTTCTTAAGGTAAGGAAATAATAGCTACGATGCGATCGTGAAATTTCTCTGCCAACAAAACCGCAGTAGTATTCTTTGGGGGAAAGTAATATACCTGCATCACATTTTTTTCTTGTAAGATATTTACTTGACTCGAATCCATTTTTCTCGTCCAAAACCAAACCTTCTCGCACCGTTAGAACTTGCGCATGTACGTCCTTTTCCAGCGTATGAGAGCCCGTGAGGAAGACTCACTCTGTAGTACAAGTCCCAGTAAGCTCATCCTCTCTAAGGCGATGTCGCGAGTGAATAGTCATCTGACGTTCTTGCCGCGTACGCTTTCGCGTGGATTGGAATACCGTCGTTTGCCAAGCTGTGAGACACCCTCAAGGACACCCCGTGCTCGAAAGCGAGACGAAAACTACATCGAACTAAGGCACGTGTACGGCTCGTCTCCGCATTCAGCCCTAGGACCAGATCTCTGACCAACTCCACAGGCGTAAAAGAATATCTTACATGAGTCCAATTACGCTGTACATGCACATATTCAAGGCTCTTGTTCTCCTTCAACACGGTCGCCGAATAGGACCAGATATGAAAAGTGAAGGAGCTGTCGGAACCACGACCTGTAAATGGTACTACAGTAGTAACTACTGATTAAGTTCTACATAGTAACAAGAAACTTACAAACATCTCTTTCGCTACTACAGTAGATAACTTTTAAATTTTTGGATTTCTTGATAACTCTAATCCACTCGTGAAAGTGATACCGTTACTAGACTTTCAGATCACTCGATCTTCTTGTCAAGATACACTTCGATTAAATATGTTACTACAGTAATAATGACAACAGTTAGGATCCGAGTTCTTCGGATCCCTTTCCCACGGTACTATCCATTAACAGAGATTTCTAGGATTTTCCAGACTTCCAAGACGAATCACCACTTGTAAATTTGCCAGGACCAACTCCAAGCAGCTTCCAACTTGTGCATAATGTCGCGCGTGGATAGCAGAATGACGTCGTTGCCGCGATTGCTTTGTGTCGACTGCAATGATATCGTTTGTCAAGCTGAGAAACACCCAGAAGGACGTACCGTGATAAGGCTTGTAACACCTGCGAATGCCAAGATGAAGAAATTGGTCGTCAGTGCTACGAATGTGTACGGCCATGAGCTCAAATGTGGAAGCTTCTGGGGAGAGTTTATGGATGAGAAGAACGCAAAAATCAAGTTTAGCCAGGTGGATCTTGGATTCGCCCGCAATATTGTGATCCAGTTCATCAAAATCAGTATCTTGCCGATGGACTTCGGGACACTCGTTCTTCCAGAATCGGTGCAAGGGCACGTGGTTACTTTTTTCTGGCCGAACGACATATGAACGTGCAAACGGACACTTTTGAAATTTTGTCGTATCCCTTGGAATTTACTTGTAGCTGTTACTCATGCTGTTGACTGAAGAACTGGACAACCTGACCACACAAAAGACTAGGAAGGAGAAAGAAAACGAAATAATGACAATGGCAAAGACATTAAGTGCAAAGAGGGCCAAACGTTTTGCTCACTGTTACTTTGATTTGGGCACAATGCATACAGTACACACTGGGCCGACGTATCATAAAGCCGCACACGGCTTCGCCTGACCGCCTCTTTTCTTTTTTTACTGGGTCATTTTACATTTAGTTAGGTAGTTGCATTTGTGCTAGCTTCAAAACCCGGTTGACACCGGTGCAGTGATCACAAGGCGGGCTATGAGCTCGACTAACGAGAAAAATTACCAGCAACAAAGGACATTCGCACAACAAGTTTCAATAGGTTATTTTTGCTATCAAGTTCAATTTATCAGCTGATGGTTTGTGTCATTTCATGATTTATTTTTGGAGTATTTCTCAAAACCAGTACCATATAGGGACGACCGTCCCGAAACCAGTACC
>LGSM01000652.1:0-15577 GCA_001314345.1 Phytophthora multivora | reverse complement strand
ACTTCGACGGTCTCTGGATCGACATGAACGAGTTGGCCAACTTCTGTCCTGGAACTTTATGTGCGCGCAAACCCGGTGAAACGTGTCCAAAGAGGGGCAACAGCACGACGATGACTATCTGCTGTCTGAACTGCTCAGACACCAACAACAATTTCGACAATCCACCATTTGCGATTAACAACGCCGGCATTCATGACGCCATCTACAACAAGGGTATCTCGACCAGCACGTTGCAGTACGGGGGTATCCGCCAGTACGATAGCCACAATTTGTACGGCATCACTGAGTCCATCGTGACCAACACAGTCCAGGAAGAGCTGACCAACAAGAGATCCTTCGTACTCTCCCGATCGACATTCCCGGGTAGTGGCGTTCACGTTGCTCACTGGACCGGAGACAACGCCGCCACTTGGAACGATTTACGCTGGTCAATCCCCGCTATTCTCAAATTTGGACTCTTTGGACTGCCTATGGTAGGAGCAGACATTTGCGGCTTTTTGGGGTCCTCCGACTTGGAGTTGTGTGCGCGTTGGACAGCTCTGGGATCATTTTACCCATTTGCTCGCAACCACAACAACTTAGACTCTCCTGCGCAGGAGACTTACGTCTGGCCGGAGGTGGCAATTGTAGGTCAAAAGTTCATCGGGCTGCGGTACCGACTGCTGCCTTACATTTACACGCTTGGGTATCACGCTCACATGGATGGTTTGCCTATCGCCCGCCCGCTGCTGATGGAGTTCCCTACTGATACGGTCACACACAACATCAACTACCAATTTATGCTTGGAAATGCGTTGCTGGTGACTCCAGTAGTGAACCAAGGCGCGACTACCGTGACTGGATATTTCCCACGTGGAATCTGGTACAATATCTTCGACTATTCACAAGTTTTGACGTCTGGCGCGTACTTGACGATGGCTGCAACAATTTATGACATGCCAGTGCACATACGTGGTGGGACGATCTTGGCCATGCACGAGCGAGCTCTCACTACTTCTGAGGCCCGTCTCACGCCTTTTACTATCCTCGTCGCGTTACCATACACTGGAAACGCTAGTGGAGACTTGTACTTGGACGATGGCGAGACAATTAGCAACCCAAGCGCCACGATGATCGAGTTCACTGCGTCGACCGGTGCCTTTACGTCTACAGTTTTACAAAATGATTATGCGTCTGCATCTGCTCGCAGCAATTTGGTGAGTAAGGTGGTTGTACTCGGTGTGATGGCTAAGCCTTCTCGAGTGTCTCTCGGTTTTATCTCCACGTACGATTGCGACGCACAACGCCTGGAGATTAGTCTCACAAGTGTTAACCAAGCTATTGACACGGACTTTGTCATCATGTGGGAGTAAATTTCCAGCTGCCTGTGCTGTAAGAAAATAATGCTCAACGGTGAGTTAACCTACCAGTAGTTGGAGCGTTGGTGTTTTGTTGGCGTCTTGATCTCTCTGACTGGTCGTGAAACTAACTCTTTATTTCTTCCATGCAGGTGTGGTCATGTGGGCACCACGACCTCGGCCACCAGGACCCGGAGCTACTGCTTGCTGGGGAGCCCCAAGTTGTATCTGAACGGGCTCTCCCGACGAAAAGCCAAACCCAATAGGGGCGCCAGCGGCATTGGGCGGCGAGTTGATCCCATAGTTTTCTCCGTAGAATTCGTTCACCAACGCGGCTGCCCACTTGGACAAATGCTCTTCACCGCATTCGAACTGAACAGTCTCCAGTGCATCGATGCCCTCGTTCACTTCGACCAGAGAAACTCCCCGAGGAGCGACGCGCAACACGTTCTCGATGAATCGCAACGAGTTACCGACAATAGCGACATCTGCGACTGTCAGGAGGTGTAAGAAACCCTTAATGACGTCCAGTTCCAGTACCTTCCCCATGTGTGCCGCGCTAGTCAAAGCGATATTAGTCAGCGCGAATGCCACCTCACGCCGCACCTCGTAACTGCCGTCCTTGAACTGCTGGCCCAACAATGGGAGCAACTTGGCCTGCATCAGCAATTCCACCACAGCGGCTTCCGTTGCAGCCAGGTTTGAAACGACCCATGCTGCTTCAGCGGCTAGGGACTTCTGCTGCGCTCCAGCCTGCTGAGGCTGAAGGAATTCATACAGCTTCGGTAGGACAACGGAGTCCGTACTGAGCAGCCGACGAACGTACGGCATTTGCCACTCGTCCGTGTGATGATCTGGCGATCCGCAGCAAATGTTGCCGAAGACACGCAAAATCGGGGTCAGCAGCAGCTCGTTGTTCGTTGAGAAGTACGGCAGCAGCAGATCCACTAATCCACTCTCCAGCATCAGCTTCAAGTACGCTTCTTCACGCGCTGTCAGGAAACTCAACAGCCAGACAACTTCCACCACGATGTCCTCACTGAATGTAGCAGGTGAAGCTGGCTGAGACAGACCTTTTACTAGCACTGGGATAATTCCCGCATCCACAAAAGGCTTGGCTGGAGTCTCAAATCCTCGAGCCAGATTGGACAGCGCCCACGCACTGGTCTTGGCCAGCTCCTTCTCACTTGGGTTGCTCAGCAGCTTGACCAACGGCAGCACCGCTCCATTGGCAATGAGCTGCTGGCGGAACTCCTCGCAATCTGCTGCAATGTTACCCAGCACCCAGGCAGAATGCTCGGCCAAAGAGTGGTTGGACCCCTCCAGAAATTGCAGAAGTCGGGGAACGGCCGGCAGAACCAGCTTCGTGTGCTCGTACTGGCCGCTGGCAATATTGGTCAAGCACCACAAAATCTCTCGGTATACTTCTCCACCCGTACGGGTGGCGCTGGCCAGGGGTGAGGCCGAATTTAGCAAAGACACCATGACCGGCACAATCTGCCACAATACAAAACCACAAATAAGAAAACTTGCCATAAATAATCGAGATGTCCTGATGCATATGCCCCGATAAACAAGGTTTGAGCAAAAATCGTTCGACGGGGACATTTCACGTCGGACATGCACGCACCCCAGACTCGATGATCTGCTCCACCTGCTCGTAGTCGTTCTCGTGCGTGGCCAACAGGACGCGGATCTCCTTGAGCGTATCGAACCGCGCCTGGCTCTTGGCAGCCGACGCGTTGCTCGTGTCCGCCAGCACCTTGACCAGCTCGGTGATGCTGCGGCCCGTGAGCGGCGGCTGGTCCGCCGACATGAGGCGCCGGCGCTTCGTCTGCACTGCAGCGCGTCGCTTATCCTTGCGCACTTGCGCCGTAGTGCGTTGGCGCCGTGCCTTGAGCGCGCGCGACTCGGCGGCGGCGTCGTGCTTCTTGAGCGAGCTGCGTGGCGTACGGGGCGGCATGTTTCGATATAGATTCAAAGCGTTTGGAAAGATATTTATTTGTTCGAAGTCGCTATTTAAAAACAGCAAAACGTTTAAAGATTTATTATATTTAAACTCGCTTCTCCAAACAACAACTAAACGCCCAAAGGTTTTTGGGTTTTGGTTTTTGGTTGTTTAAACTCGCCTATAAAAAATATGGGTTATGGTTATCAAACGTTTACTACTAGAAGTACTATAATACGTTCTCTGTTTAAACTTTTGACCCATTTTCGTTTCCGTTGTCACTTTCTCTTTTCAGCGCATCGACATAGACTGCACCTGGTCGACGCCGCCAATTGACCTCTGCGTTCTGGTCGAAGTTCAACGCGAATTTCATCAAACACGTAGCGTTCATTTTCTGAGGAGCATTGACCAGCAATTAGTTAGAGATAATATGACGTCACAACGCAGTGAGCTATTACCCTCAATACAGCTTTGTAGAGAACAGGCTCTCGCAGATGTGAATGCAGTCGAGTCTTTATACGCAGCGCCTTCATTACGAGACTCTGTATAGCATTGGCATCTGCAAGTGGGTCGATCGCTGTCATTGCCTGAAATCAAAGCAAAAACTCACAGTGCGTTAGTTCTCAAACCTTTTCGGTTCCATCTTGATACGTATCCTTACGTCGCGGACTACAGCAAGGGGCAGAATTCCTCGTTGTTCAGTGTCTCGTTGCTCCAGTTCACTTTATCACATAAAAACATGTCAAGAAACACTCTAAACTGAATCTGGAACCAAAATTTGCACCTCAATAACA
The DNA here is from genome assembly GCA_001314345.1 of Phytophthora multivora. Taxonomy (NCBI): domain Eukaryota; phylum Oomycota; class Peronosporomycetes; order Peronosporales; family Peronosporaceae; genus Phytophthora; species Phytophthora multivora. Next base: position 11,498 of record LGSM01000652.1, on the reverse strand, counting down.
GCGCGTAGTAGTCTTGGATCTCCTTGAAGTGTTGCGTGCGGATTGTCTTGACGAAAAACCCCAATGGGTACTTAACATCCAGAGGAAGAATGTCGTCCACGTACAAGATGGAGTCGTTCCCGCCGCGCTTCATCTTGTGCATATCTCGAATAATGGACTGCTCGATGGCTTGTAGCTGCGCAGACGTTTTCAACGGGAAAAACGTTCTCAATGCGACCAAAGCGTCTTTTAGCAGTACACGTCGCTCAGTCACGAAGCTTTCGACATTATAAAGCTCACATAGTCGCAGAAGAAGGTGTTGGCAGCCCTGAACCATCTGCTCTTGGTCCGCGTACACGAGATCGGAGACTGCGCCGGTTAAACACAATAGAAACATTTCGATCTCCGAGTCCCAGCTGAACGTTTGCAGTGCCAGTAGTAAATTGTATCCCCATTCGGCGATTAATGGCTGGAATCCGTACTTGCGATGCAGCTTCTCGTACAGCACTTGCTCGAGTGGGAATCGTCCCAATGGGTTACGCTGTTCCCTCTTCCGCTTTTCCACCCATACCTTACGCACTACTTTCTCAACGTCAATCTTCTTGAGGATTCTATGTTTGAGTTTTCCACGGTGTCGCAAGAACAACGGTACCGCCTCATGCATTCCCAAAGCCATGATGTAGTCTTGTCTCCTCTTAGACGGAGACCCAGACGTTGGGAACGTTGCGGCCGCAATTGTGATCACACCCGACATATTCGGGAGAACAATAGGGAGCATGGATGTTTTCCGAACGGCACGATCAAGCTGGTGATGCAGGATATTTAGCTCTACACGAGCTTCTTCAACGTCATGCCAAATCTAGGGAGATGCAAATAAGGGTTAAGTAGAGGGTTAATTCGTGAGGAGCTCTTTGCAATGGACGTACCCGACTCAAGTGTAGATTTACACCGCAGTGCTTCTGAAGGCGCTCAATCCAGTGCAACATCTCCTTCACCAGCGTCTTCGTTCGGCCCTTGTTTTGAGATCGCTCTTCACCTCGTACTGCCACATTGTTAGTGCTGTCAAGACGTTCCAATACGCCACCTTTATCTCCACTGTCAGTCGAAGCTGACACATCACGAGAATTTGTGCTGTCTACCACTTCCCACTGATACTTCTGCACTGAAAGTTCCGGTGTTTCATCCACAATTCGATCCCAATCAGGTCTGGGTGTGTAGCAAATTCGCGTTCTCTCAAACGCGTCCTGGACCTGTTCGAAATTCGCTTGAATCTCACTCAGAGCTGTCTCAGACTGTTGCTTTGACTGCATATCACGCGTGTACTGCTCTTCAAGACTAGCTGCTTCTTCCTCTAGCTTTCGTATCTCGTCTTCAATGGATCGATTCTCTGCATCAGCGTTCCGCACTTGCAAGGCGACAGACGCGTGTTGTTCCTGCCACTTTTTCTCCTCCATGTGGCGCTTCAACGGTGCACTCGAGACAAAGTCCAAGTAGAGCTGCTGGCTGCGGATCTCTTTGAGTTGGGCCCGTTGATTGTCCAGTTGCAGCTCCAACACCTCGCAGTCTCGTAGCAACTCTTGCTCTTGGTCTGTGAGCGCGGCGTAGTCTCTTTCAAGAATCTGAACAGCCTTTCGTTCGCCTTCGATTTCAGAGCGGTTGTGAGCGTGCCGCATTTGCAGTTGGGCTAGTTCGCGCTCGAGAAGCTGCAATTGCGTGGTTAAATCTTGCTCTATGGCGTTTTCCATCGCTAGTTTCGTCGTAAGACGTTTCCGTTCTTGTTGCTGGAGCTTGAGTTTGTCCTGCATCTCGACAACTAACGAGAAGTACTCGCATTTGTCACCTTCATCTACTGATAAAGTCGAATTATCTGCTAATTGTGGCTCTACCTGGCCATAAATTGCGTCGTGGAGAACTTCCTGGACATCGAGAAGGAGGTTCTTCAATGCTCCAACTTCCATATTCTTCTGCCAAGTCTCAAGTGCCATAAAGCAATTAGCAGTGTTTAACTGTTTGTCATGCAAATGAGTTGGAGGTTCACAACAAATTGCAGGAGGACCCACAGGTACAGGACGACCACCATACTTTGCCTTTTGCTTCGACCGTGGGGGTGGAGCAAAGCGAATTCGTGTCGTTTGTCTACCTTCAGTATCTGGTTCATTGTTGTCGCATTTCCATTCACGAGCAGTGTTGGGTAGTAGAGGGAGCTGCAGAGGGCTAAACTCCAATTGGGGGGCACCTGGGGGTTCTCCAAGCGAAGAGCAGCCAGCGTCTTCACTACGTCCTTGTCCAGACAAAAGCTTCATCTTCAAAGGTGATAAATTCTCCGATGTTTATTCCTAAAAATACCCAACAAATTGCTATAAAGCAGTCGCTTCTCTCACTACTTCTTCAATATTCATCTTGCTCACAACGCGAGCCACTTTATTCTTCGGCTTCCACTGAGATCGCGTCGTGAATTGGCGATAACATTCGTGTCGATGCGGCAGTTGCTGAAACGTCTCCATCAGAGCTGATGACTCCGATTGATCTTCTTGAACAGGATCGTTAGTGCCGCGTAGCTGTTTAAACAGATCGAAAAAAGAAGAGAGCACAGCATCACTCTTCTCCAGTTCAGCCTCTAACCGACGAGCTCGTGCCTCAAAATTCCCCCGTTTGTCTCGGTTCAGAGCTTGAAGGCGATCGAAGAGATCCAGATTGAGCTCTTCTTCCTGCAGTAAAGCACACGTCGGTGCGTCACTACCTTCTTGTTCGTTATTTCCGTCTTCTCTCGCGCTTTCGCTCTCCTCTTGCAGCGGAATTTGGCTACAAGTAGTAGGAATTCCTTCGAGAAGCATTTCAGGACGTAAGTAATTTTCACGGATGAGCTCTTTCAGTTTGTCGTTGTCCACAGTGTCAAACTTTATCAGCAACTGCAGAGGGGAAACTCCATGAGCTGACATACTCGACAACTTGGTTAGACTAGCGCCATGGTCAAGTAACAGCTTGATAATACTCAGGTTCTCCGTTTGACAGGCCAGATGCAGTGGAGTGTAGCCATCTCCAGATCGACGGACATCCGGATGCACATGGCTGTCGGATTTCCTTAACAGCACTTCCACCGTTGAACAATCGTCATACATGACAGCGTAGTGCAGCGCAGCCGCGTGTTTCCGATGCGTTAAGCTGCTGGACGTGTCCGCGTCCACAGTGGTCAAGTCGCACTTGGTCGTTCTGAGCGGCAAGTGGACGCGCATGTTCGCCTGTTGATTGATCAACCGACTCACGACCTCTGGTGTTTGTCTCGCTGCACAGGCCAACGCAAGAAGCGGGAGGTCACTGCCTTCAGGGTCAAGCGAAAGACCTGGGACGGCTAGCAACCGCAGTGCAAGAGTGTCCTGATTCGACTGTAAGGCGTAGTGGAGAGCCGAAAACCTACTTTCCATGGGTAACAGGTACTTGTAGTGGTGCGAGTGATGCGAAGTTTTCTTTTCTGGGTCGTGAAGCACCTGAAGCTGAGAACGTGTGACGTCATCCACATGTTGCCCGTCTTCAAGGAGGATATGGTACTTGCCATCGATCGATCGAGACGACACGAAAGCTGGTTTGCGGTCTTCACCATCGAGAAAAACCGCTTGAGTTCCGCTTGGAATGACTGGTAAGCTGTCGATGAGGATGTGCTCGTGCACGGAGTTGACGTTGACGGTTGTTTCAAGCAGCAAGTCGATAACTGGGAGGTTATTGCCGTTGACGTCACTCTTTACGGCCAAATGCAGAGCCGTCACGCCTTCACTAGCAGGGGAATTGATGTCAATCTTCCATTCACGAATCAAATAACGGATAATATCTGCGCGAGCTTGGCCATTGGCCTCGAACCACTTCTGCATATCATCGTTAAAAGACAGCACCGACGACAGCTGAACGTACGCTCCACACGCGAAATGCCACGGTAAAAACTTGCCCATAAACGACGCAGTAGCGAGGATCTGCTGGGCCGTCGCCAGCTTCAGTACAATGGACGGAGGCTCGAGGACGCTTTGTAGTCCCTTCTCCAGAATCGTCTCAATAATAAGCGCTTGTTTCTCTTCACTTGACTTGTGTTTGCGTCTGTCTGTATGAGCTCCTAGGATGCAAGTGAACTTGGAGGCATTTTCAAGAAGTAGTCGCGTTAACTCGATCGCCTCTCCGTCACTTCCGTCCAAGGTGCCACAGAACCCAAGACACGCGTAGTGAAGGGGTAAATGACCGTAAATTCCCTGCACGTTCGGGTTCGCGCCATGATCTAAAAGAATCTTAGCGATCCCCGTGTACCCGTACAACAAGGCCAGATGCAGTGGAGTCTGTCCCATCCGATTGCAGCTATTCACATTAGCGGAATGGCCTTGGATTAAATCCACAACTGCTCTCTGTAAGCGTCTCTGGTCCTCATTGTAGGAGTTGTAGCGGAAGCACACGTCCAATCCACGCAGCTTTCGACGGACAATCGATTTTGACAATAGCGAGTGGAGGAGAAAATCTCCTTGGGCGTTCGATACGTTAGCGTCCACGCCAGCGTCTAGACACATGTCCAGGAACTGCAAAGAGCCCTCAATGGAGTCCAGATGAATACGCGCGTCCGTCATTACAGAGCCTTCCGAGCTGGTATACGCAGCGGAGATCAATTGACTTACGCGAGCTTTGACCGGAGACACCAGAGCGCAGTTCCACACGGTGAGATCTTGACCGTCAGTGGTAATTGCGTCCACGTTGGCTTGGACGTCGAGGAGGTCGATGACCATTTCTTCATTGCCAATTAGGAACGCGAGCATCAAAGGCGTGACCCCGTCAGGCGACGTCGTTTCCGACGAAGCTCCAGCGCTCAATAGAGCGGTCACTAGATTTGGTAACGCGAGCTCAGAAGCAAGCAGCAAAGCGGTGTAATCGACGTAGCCAAAGCGAGACACACTGAACGTGTGATCAAGTAATGACTGAGCCCATCGTGTCTGGTACGGCAGACTCAATTCCGTTTTAGCTTCAGTTGGTGCTGTACCGTCAACAGGCAACTGTGCCAGCTTCTCTCGGTACTTGTTCTCGATATTTTCCTGCTTTGTCTGCGCCAAAGTGATGAACTTCTGCACCATTTCTTCAATTTGCGTCTTCATAATGTCCGCACGACGTGAGAACTCGGATATTTCTCTTGGGATCCGAGCCAAGTCCAAGAACGCCAGCAGCACGACGAGCACTCCACAGCCGAGCGCTGCGTTGATAAAGCGGTCGCTTTCAGTTGGTACGAGCTCTGGGACGGATGGTACAGGCGGAGACGGAACAACGGCGACTCCGCTTTTCGTTGGGCTTTTGGCTGTTTCAACAGGTTCGGGGGCTGGTGGAACCTGAACGGAAGGCTCGAGATCGCTTGTCATGACTGTGAGAGTCCGGACCGAAGCTTCAATTTCAATAAACGACGTGTCCGGACACTGGAGGACGCTCAAAACGGGGAGAAGCAGGCGCGTATGTTCCATTTGACAGGATTTCTCCACTGAAAGTGGCCACTCCTCTGCCTCCACGACCTGACAAGGCTCCAATTCATCCGGTGGCTGTACTTCAAGCTTGGCCAAGTGCAACAAGACCGTCATTCCGCTTGGAACTGACAGCAAATTATCCAGTAGACCAAGCATCGATACACACACGGCTGGGTTGACGGCGGCGTATTTCGAAACGAGTTTCGGAACCTGCAAGCCTTTTTCTAGAATACACAACATCACGGCTTCCCCAACGACGGTGGGTTTAGCTGGGTCGGTAGCGAGTTTCTTCTTGCTTCCGCTTGCTGCTGGGGCTCCAGGTTTCCCAGAGGAAGCGTCTGTGTGTAGTCTAGCAGCGATGAGCTCGCTGAAATTGATTATAGGCGACCCCGCGTCAATTGGATTCCACTTTAGAAACGCCTTCGTCAGGCCGGAAAGAGCCTCCGCCACGGCAAGATAGACGTCGACGTTGTGGAGAGCCTCCATCAATGGCTTGGACTCGAAAGTAGCCCCCTCCTCGTACTCATCGATCCACTCCAATTTACAATTATTCGCAACTTGATCAGCTTCCTGTTCCGGGGATTGGACAGAATCTGCGTCTGTTGCCTGGGCGGTTGCTGAATTTTGCAGTAGAAACTCGAGAAGTGCACTTGAAGGTTCATGTCCCGAGCTGCCACAAAGCTGAAGGTAGACGTAAGAAACACACACAAAAGTTACAGTTAGCGATTAGAGTTGACCTACCTCAAAGGCGCTTGAATTCTGGAGTACAATTGCGTGAATACTTTTGGCTAGGAAAGCGAACAACAGCTTCTCATTTGACGCCGTAGGTAAAAGCTGGAGAGAAATCGAGACACACCGTTCGCCTAACGCGTTGGCGTTTCCAGGGAGATCCACAAGCACTGCGACCCACCGAAGAACACGAAATAGAAGCTCGTTGTTAGCAGCTTCGAGACTCGTTTCCAGTAGCGCTAAAACTGTGTCAACCGCCAATAGAGGTGGCTTTTCTCCGTTGATACTAAGACTTGAAGCATCCACCGGCTCGTCAACTCCATTTAATTCCAAGTCACCAGTCGCCACTGAACAGAAGATTTGGGAATCGAGTCGCGTAGATTCTGGTTCATCCACGTCGTGGATGTGGACGCACAAGTGCAGGAGCTTGTCCGCTACTTGGTAAAGTTTGTGAGCCCCCTTCACCTGGAAGCAGTCGAGCAATATCGGGAGCAAACCCTTTGCTTTCGCATGCGCCTTGCATCTCTCACTGTGCTCAATCATTCGACCAACACTGGAAATTATTACAATACAGCGATCAATGCTGAATGGGATCAGCATAGTCAAAGCGACAGCATTGGCTGCTGCTGCATTCGCAGCGGCGGCAGCAGCAGAAGTTGTACGTGGGGACTCGGAAGGGATAACTGGAGGAGCCAAAGCAGTAGCAATATCGTATCGAAGGATTCCACTCATAGCGTCAATGACATCCATAAACACAGCATTACTATCGTCTGTTGGGCTGTTTGTAGTCACTTGTTCCTTCGCGAGAGTCGCTCGCACGAAAAGTTGGCAGATAATACCAATGTTGGAACACAATTCTGGCGCGTCTTTGGCTGGCAACGGACTCGCATCCATCCCACTGACAGGAACAATTGCTGACGTTTTCTGTATCATTTCGTGAGCTTCTTGTATCGCGTTACGCAGGACAGGAGCAGCTTCATTGGTTTTCAAATGGTGTCTTCCACACTCTGACGATAGAAGGTTAAAAATTGCATTACCGGTAAAGATAATTCCAAAATGCTGTTAACTTACCGAAGTGCGAAAAGCTTTCGAGAATGTCGAGTGCTGGACGATGGAAACGCCGTTCCGAGTGAGTGAGAAACTTCAGAGACCAAGAAACACCCTTCTCCGCTTCAAATTTATCCAGAAACTCTTCGTGTGGAGGGTTCCGTAAGAGAGATCGAAGACATGACAGCGCTTCAAATTCCAGATCGCCATTATCCGTCCCTAGACAACCTAGAAGTGCAGAACAAGGAGAGCCAACGGACTGAAATTGCAGTAAGGTTGAGGTAACTTCTCCCGCCGATTCACTTAGAGCCACACTAGCCCGTAGAAGAAGACCGTAAACCTCGATTGCTTTGATCTGCCACCAGTTCTCACAAACTTAGGTTTCCTATTGTGTAAAATTCACCCAAGAACTCCAACTTACACGGACTTCAGGAGCCAAGGCGTTCATGCCGAAAAGATTGATGAAGGGCTCGCCAGCTTTCCACGTCGAGTCGGTACTCATGCTGCGATCCAGCATAAACGACGCTGACAAACCAAAGATTTAAACGTTACTCCCATCTAGGAAATAGTGCAGAGTTCGCGGTACCGTTGATTTCTGGGTGAATGCCTTCACTATCGGGCTCAGTACCACTCGGAGGGGAAAGTAGTGTCTGTATCACCTTCAGAGTTTCTAGGACGAGTTCGGGTGTCTGCAGGCAGGCAACGAGTTAGCGAGTTAATTAACTTGATAAAAACAACGTTACGGTTCGTACTTTGGTTCTGGAGAGGAACCCCATGAGCAACGGGAGCACCTCCGTCTGTTCGCGAAAGTACCGCTCGTCTTGGGCGCAAAAGCGCACGGCGTCCACTTTTTTGTCGACATCTTTGAGCTTTAAGCTCTTGACCTGCTTCTTCCACAGAGCCGCTCGTTTCTTGGCTTCTCGGCTCTTGGCAGCACTGGAGTTCGGTCGACTCCCTGTCAAAGACGAGGCCGCGTCTTCTTCCCCCATTGCCCAACGTCTTCTCAACTGGTAGGTCGCAACGCTAACGCCCTTTCAAGATTTCACAGTCCGAATTGAGAATTATTACGGCATTCTTGAGAAAAAAAAATGGATGCTGGTCTAAACGCTTACATGTAGACCAGACTCAAGTCGCGAATGAACAGATCGTATTTTTTTCGTGCAGCAGATCCGGATCGGAACTGTGGACAGGAGATTCCAGTCGTGACGCATTTCGTCGCGTGAACGTTGCACCGTTTTCCAGTCTTTTCGCACTGCCGCTTTATCGTCGAGGCGTCGAGGCGTGGTCGAAGGTTTGGATAGTATTCCGCTACGTTTGTGCATGTACCATACAGTGCTCTTCTCATGTAGTGCTCTTCTCTGCGGCGTTGTTAAACGAAAGTGAAAGGTATGAACGAAACTTACAATTTGTATGCCAGGTGCCGAGATTCTGGCGAAAGATGCGAACCATCTGCAACCGTGCAGTTTTTCAAAATTTATCGTCTCGTCCTTGATCCGGCTCGCTCAACGCAGACAGCGACTTTCGATTGACACGCTGTTGCAGCACCGGATATCTCGCTCATTGGTCTCCATGGGTTGCTTGGAACGGTACGCACCAAGTCGCTCATTGACAGATTGGCCACCCACTCGACACATTAGGCGAGTTACTAGCACAAGATGCCGAGTCCACAAGCCACGAAGCGCTCAGCGTCGGCACCGCTACCTCGACGATTGACAGCATCGTCTTCCATGTCGAGTTACAATAGCGAGGGCGTCCCGCTTTCCGCTGGAATGCCAGAGTACTTGGAACTACCCGATCAGGTGAAGAACATGCTAACCAGACAGATCTCGGCGGCGGTGGAGGACGTACTGGACAGTATGATGCGAGAAGGCACCGAGGACGCTCACTGGCGCGGTCGGATGAGGAAGGACGGCATTGTGTACTACGAGGACAGGGAGAGCGTGACGAAGGAGCAGACGCGCTTCTGCTGCGTCGAAACGACGGAAGCCTCGGTCGAAGAGGTGATTAACCTTTTCGTGGTGTCCGATACAGATATGCTGCTGCAACGCTGCCGTATCATGTACGACAACATCATGGACGCCAGAGTCCTGAACGTATTGGAGCATCCGTCGGAAGAGCGTCCGATGCGTTCGTCCTACGTTCGCTACACAGCGTTTAAAGCGCGGACGCTGCAGCGCAACCACCGCGATATGTGCGTCGTCGTCTCTACAGACGTCATCCAGCACCCGGACGGATCGACCGTAGGCTACTGCGTTTGGGACTCGCTCAACCTGCCCGATGTGTCTCAGTTCGACGTGCCGCAGGGCTTCATCCGCACGCGCATGTTCCGTTCGGGGTATTTCGTGCAGAACTCGGGAGAGCCTGGCGCGTTGACGAAAGTGGCCTACATAGTTGGCATTGAGGCTGGTGGACTAGCACCGCGGCTGACAACGCGCTATTATATGCCCCGGTTCGGCGAAGTTCTCAGCCGTATCATCGCTCACCTTCGCCGTAGACAACTCGACCCGTCAACGTTTGTGTCTCAGTCGGAATGGACCGACAAGCGAACGGTGGAGTTCTGCCAGTGTTGCACCAAACATTTCGGCGCGGTGAAGCTCTTGGACACGCGACGATACAACTGCGTGTCCTGCGGGGACGTCATTTGCCACGCCTGCCACCACGTGGAGGAAATTGAGCTCCCTGGCGCCAGGAATACGTCTGTGGGGGTCTGCGTTGGCTGCAAAATGAATAACACCAGCTCGAGGTCAAGTCGGCTTTCGCGTTGGTCGAGTTGGGGCACGAGTTTCTCGTCCGATTCGACAGAGTCCTCGACCAGATCTCTTCCGGTGTAATGCTCGCGTGTTTCTAAAGCGCTTTGGAGGACAAATATATCTATCAGAGCAACACCAACGCTCAGTTCCTAAAATCATTTTTAGTACACACGAAAAAAAAAAGTTTTTTTACTTCACCCCCATGGAAGTGTGGAGACAACAGCGCTGACAAGCATCTGGTGACCGCAGCTGTGCCTGCGACTACCGTTAGCGCTCATACTACATGTACATGTACCGGTCGATGCTACATGTACCTCGTCTCCATCGAGCAAGCGGCGTGTGTACTACTATGGGCCACCGTTTGTGGCAAGCGACGCATGCATGAGCTTTCTCGAGAGCCACCTGGCTTCGGCGAGTTGCACGTGTTTCGATCGGACACGACGACCACCAGGACGCCCACGTAAAGTTAACCCACGTCGTACATGTACAGCCCTTGCACGCACTGCGTTGAACAATCGGGAACGCGATGTCGTACGTCTTCTTTTGTTTTGTGATCGTCATGATAACTTAGGCACGTCTACACGGACAATCTCCACCCAACTGCGACGGTAGATCACTGCGATACCGGATAACGTTTTCCATGTCAACTTGTCTTTCGTGCCTTTCGTGACTTCTGTCGCCTTTGAGTCTTTGAAAAAGCGCATCGAACTGATCCCGACCCAATGGATCGAGCAGCGAAAATTGCGCGCGCATCTCTTTAGCGCTGAAAAAAGAGCGACAGTTTTGGTCTGTAGTCCGCCCTGCAGGTTCAACGCGGTCAACATCGAGCCAGGCTCGAGCATTACGGCGCCGTTGAGAAATTCGCCTTGGGTAAATGGTACAAGGAGTATTTCTCAAAACCAGTACCATATAGGGACGACCGTCCCGAAACCAGTACCTGTCCCAAAAGCAGTATCAGGCGTCCAAACAATCTTATCAATAACTATCAGTAGCGGAAGAGAACATGTAGGATAGCAAGCCGCTAGTACTTCTACTCCATAACATCCATTTCGCCTTCGACACGACGCTCCTAGACTCCTCACAACTTTACATCCGTGTGCGCAATGTGTAGCAACTCGACTACGAGGCTCGACACAGAGGTGAAGTCAATTTGTCTAATGGAGACGACTCCAAGCAAGCAGGACGCCGCGTCAAACGACGCATTGCTAGTGCTGGTGAGAGTCGAGGAAAGACTACCTACGTTTGTAGAGTATGCACGGATACTGGCCACAATAGATGAACATGCCGCCGCCACGGAAACGATAGCGGTGAAGCATATGCTGGATCGATCTCCCGCGAACCTCAACTACGAGCACTCAATCTGAACATACAGTGGCTGCTGTAAATCACAGTGCACAAGAAGAATAAGCGACAACCACGCGGATGTCAATGGCATTCCTGCTGGACTAAGTACCTTGTAATACATTTCTTATGTCTGCATCACTTTAATGGAACGATGGGGACGCACACGCACAGTGGC
>LGSM01000651.1:0-15585 GCA_001314345.1 Phytophthora multivora | reverse complement strand
CTGCTGCTACGGACGCTCCGGTCACCGACACTCTAGCCACTGATGCTCCAGCCACCGACGGCACGGCCTCGTCGGATTCTGTCACTGACACGTCTGTTGCTACAGAGACGCCGCCTGATCAGGGGTCTGAGGTGCCGGTCTCAACTAGTCCGTCCGAAGTTCGAAGCCAATATGCTCCAGTTGAGGCTTGGAAACAGTGTGGTGGATTGAACTTTGACTACACCAAATACTTTGTCGACGGGCTCTCGGCGAATTGGTCCACGAAACTATCGTGTGCTCCTGGTTTCTCGTGCGAGGTGGTAAATCCGTGGTACTTCCAGTGCCAGCCAGTCGTGAACCCTGAAGCAGTGGAGTTGTGGGGTCAGTGTGGTGGCGTAGACTACCACGGACTGACTAACTGCATCGCGGGATCTGAGTGTAAGTTCGTCAACGACTGGTACTCGCAATGCGTTCCAGAAGCGTAAATGGTAGCCCATGAAGATACGCATATAAGCTTTTAAACAAGCGTTCACATTATACTTCAAAGACATTCGCTCTTAGTCGTTTCGTCAATTATTATAGGAACTTCCAGTCTCAGCGCTCTTTTTAAAACCGCTTCACTTCAGCTTTAACCAAGTTTCCAACCATTATGGCGAAGATAACCACAGCGGTAGTTGCAACGATGGTGGTGTTGACAGTCGACCGCGTAACCTCGAGTCTGCCGGATGCCGTGCAAAACGTTTCAAGTGGGAGCGCTTCTGCAGGGAGCATTTCTGACGACGCAGGTGTGGTGGAGTTCGGCTACCAGATCGCCGACGTATCGGGGGCTCAAGCGTGCGGGGGCGAGGGCTTTAACTACTCTCGCTACTGGGTCGGGCCAATGCCGGACGGGGCCACCAAATTGAACTGCATTTCCGGATATCGTTGCGAGGCACAGAACTCCAGCCCGATTTTCTGGTGCAAGCAGTACGCACTCCCGCTGAACGCCAAGTGCGGAGGATACCTGTTCTACACGCTCTTCAAGTGCATTGACGGCACGGCGTGTATTATCGACCCGTCCCGATACGAGCCACGCTGCCTCTCCGTTTCCAGCACGTAAAAGGCCTAACACGAGAACTTGATAAGTTATCAATGATAACCCACAGTTCTGAGACGCACAGTGGATACCTCGTAATACGCAGTGGAATTTTTAGGAGTCTCACGGATAATGGGAAAATGGAGAATCAACGAGTATCAACAGTGTTGATGCTCGCTTTTTAGACTCTAGTCAAACAGAGTATCAAACCAGCATGTACCGGTACTGACAACATGCACACGCGCGCCGCTTTCAAGCCAGACGCGCTCTACTTGGAAGGGCGAACCGCCGAGTCCTGCAACGTGTGGTCGGCGCAACCGTCAACCGTCAACACGGTCCTTACCGCGGATGCAAATCGTGCTCGGATGTCGTCGATCGATGGGGTTCGTAGGACACGCTCTCTCTCTCTCTTTCTCTTCTGGTGTGTATTTTTTTTTTGAGTGGATATGAAGACCACGTGTTGAAGCTTTTAGCGGCGGCCTAGTTGATCCACATGAAACACACGGCGATCAACTAAGGTGGGTGCGTTCCTTGCCGGCAAAGTGCTCCAAATGGCTTGTTAATCGACTTTGGGAGCTAGCGAAACATCCAGCCGACATGTTTTGGGCTGCCTGCAGGTCTTGTCCACTCGTGGCATAGACGGGGCGTGAGTTCAAGTTACTTGGATACATCCACCGAATTCGTAAGGTAATCGCATAAAAGAGGTACCAATAGCCTACAGTTGTAAAGTGTCAAGAGAACCAAAATTATTCATTTTTGAAACCTCCAGCGTGGCCCACACCAACGGGATCCAATTCCAAGCGACTTGGTGTGTGTCGCACCTGAGTTTGGGGAGATTCCAATCGGGTAGCTGTTCGGCAGTCTCAAATTCTCAGTCTCATCAGCACGCGGTTGGCGGCCAAATTGGTCGGTCTCCGCCAAAAAAGATCTCCAGTTCGCCATGACTTCGCTGCGATTCATCTCCGTTCTCGCGTTCATTCTGCTACTGGCGACTACAGCGCACGCGTCGAACCTCCGACAAGTTTCCAGCACTTCCGACCAAAGTTCCGACGACATTACGCAGGACTCGAACGCTTCGGCTCCCAGTGACGCGCATTCAGGCGCCAGCGGAGCAGAGCAGCACAACGTCATCGAGGCGCAAAGCAGCGTGGAAGACGCCAGTGCCGGCGAACCTGGCGTGAAGGCCTGGGCGCAGTGCGGCGGCTTGTACTACCTGGGCGAGACCAAGTGCCAGCAGCACACGTTCTGCAAGAAGCTGAGCGACTTCATCTCCGTGTGCTTCCCGGAGTCGAGGCCCACGGAGAAGGTGATGAGGCTCGAGCTGTAGTCTTGAACCTTGTCCTTAGCTAGCTAGGTATGAAGTAACTATTCCTAATGTTATTGAACGAACTGCGTCTTGCAACTCATTGTGTTTGATGTCCAGCCGGCCGTTACCGCTTGAAACGAGTCTCCACTTCCCGTTTGGCTCCAAACTTGGATCGAATTGCACGCAGGTTCTCATCAATTGCAGGTTCTCCTCATCACCTTCGCACTAATGCGGTATCAATATGGATAGCAAGCAGTAGATTCACGCTACGGAACAACAGCATCGCTGCGGTGACAGACGGCAGTACAGCGAATGCTGCCCTCGATGCAGCCACATTGCGATTCCATATGACGGACGTCTCCCTCCATACGCTTGCATCCGGTTCAGTCCCGCAGCGCATCGTCAACGCCGTCTACGGTAGATGTTGCTTTGAAATCCAACCTCCAGTCTGATATCATCTAGTACTGTAGCATAATTCGCCAGTGCGGATTTCATTCTCTGCCCAAACGCGATCTTGCAACGTGGCGCTTAGATAGCAATCCATAACCAACAGTCATGCTGCAGCGCCTCCGAGCCGTCCATCAACTCGATTCGAGATCCAAACTCTAGTCAAACAAACACCATGCTGAAGCTATCGTGACCAACTTCGCTGTTACAGCCTTAGTAGTGTTGCTGTAGGTGGCGAATTGAGCCAACTACACAGCCTCCAGCAGTTGCGCCAATTGAGCAAAACTGGGCGATCTAGGCCCACAGAAAGATCAAGGGCTGCAAGACCTTCCAGAACAGTATGCCACTCTCTTACCCTGCGAAAAGAGAGAGCAACGTCAAAATTGTGAAATCGTTGCAAACTCTACGTTCTTTCAGAAATACCAACCTAGTTGTCGAACAGCATCTTGCGGAAGTCTTCATTGCTCTTCGGCGCCACAGTACCTGCCACCTCGGACGATTCGGCCTTCTTGGCTGCAGTAGTTAGCTTCCGACGAAGGGCTCTCGGCATCAAACTGGTCGCTGATCCACTCGAAGGTAGGTTCAAGTGTGTAGAGGGTCGTGCATGAGGCGCATTGGCTCCTTTGTTAGCTGGTGCACCTGCCTTCCGCTGTTGTTTCTGCTTGTGCTGCTTCTCCTGCTGCTCGAGGATATGCGTGATCGAGAATCGAGAAGGCTTCATCGTCACTTGCTCACCAAGCTGTTGCTGTAGAGCAGACACATTGGCCAGACAAAACGCAACTTGTGAAGGCTCCGCCACTTCCACAAGGCCATAGTTTTTCAATTTGCCATGACGATCCTTCAAAACGGACACGCGATTTACCACCACAAGCTCGCCCGCCGACTGCATGGACTGCTGGAGAGCTACTTGAAGCTGTTCCTCCGTCACCTGCTGCTTGGAACCTTCACGATTCAAATCTCCAACGTACAGAGTTAATGGATCGGTCTTCCAAAAGCCTTCAGCTTTAGCGGACGGTGTAGACGCGGAGGTTGGTGGTGGCTTTGAGCGCTCGACACGCAGTGGATGCCCGTGTAAGAGGAAGCCGTCCTTCTTAAGCCCTGCCAGGACTCCAGCATCGTCTGCAAACTGCACGTACGCCATCCCACGCGATTTCATGCGATCACCGCGAGTCTTGACAACCAGCCGAACATCCTTCAGGGTCGTAATATCCCCAAACAATTCCTCAATGTCGCCCTTAGTTGCTTCCTTAGACACATTGCACAAGAAAAGCGTGTGCTCATTCGTCAGGTTTTCATGCACCTTCTTCTTTTCCGTACTTTTCAAAGTCTTCGCCTTGTCAACTTCCATGGCCGTTGCATCGCCTTCATCTGGCTTCGCACGCTTTGCTACGGGTAGTTTTTGGACCTTTTTGACCCGCTGATTTCCCTCGGCAGCGTTAGCCTTTCGCTTCTTCGTCTTCTTGTCTCCTTCAGAGCTCATAGGGGGAACAACGGCAGCAGCTTGTACAGCTGTGCGGTGCTTCGTGTGATACCGTCGGGCTCGAATATAGTTCTTCAAATCACCATTTTCACGCTCAAAAAGCAGCCACGACTCAGCAAGGGCAATGGGGGAATCCTTCACGCGCTGTACAGCCTCGTCGAATACCATGGTGCGGATGCTTTGTGCTGAGAAGGCATTCATTAGTCGAAGTGCATTGAGATACGCAATCCAAGTAGCAGTTAGGTCGCCAAGTGTAGTCTTCAGCGTCTTTTCCCACAGCTCCTCAACCTTTGATACCTTCATGGCAATTGCAGGGGTGCGTCTCGGCGGTCCATCAGGTGGCATCAACACCCAGTAGCATTTCGCTCGGTAGTCAGCCAGTCGCATTTTACCGTCAACGAAATCCGGGTATGCCTTCGCTAAAAACCGCTCGCATTCAGTAAAGGCACCCCCAACCAGCACTTCCACTTGCTGCACGGCATCATCAAGATGTTCACCTTCAATAGTGGTAGAGGCATGGCGACGCACCGAGTCACACCATGTGAGCAGCACACCTAACAGGTTATACTGATCCATGGGTGAACTTAACCGCTCCAACAAATTCACTCTTACAAAGTGCGAAATCTCCTCCATAGACTTTTGCTGCTGCTCCATCTCAATCAGCAACTCGGTCCAGACAAATGAGTCAAAAGGGACATTGCGCACAGCTCGTCGAGCAACTTCCAGCTTATTACCACATGTCTCCTTTGACTCAGAGTTAGCTTCGTCAGGCTCCAGGTACTCCAAGTAACTTCCCCACAACGCAGAGCTTAAGCACACGGTAGCCATAGCACGCTCGTACAGACACACCAACAGTTGCTTTCCCTTATTCCCCACCAAGGGCGCGACGCGGTGCTTGATGAAGTTCAGATACTGCTGCCAGGCTTGCTCAGGTGCATCCTCCGTCCCTGGTGCTGCGTTAATCCTCGCCTCAAATCCACGCAGTTTCTTCATGAGTGGAGTAAAGAGCTTGCTCTGCTTCTTGGAGACCTGTTCAAAAGCCGATCCTGAAGCTTCAGCATCCAGTGTGTTGTACGCGTTCCAGGCTCGGAATTCTGACATGACGAGATCGTTCTGGTCCAATGGCAGCTGCATTTGCTTGACAAAGAGCTCTCGAAGGTCTCTCTCCTTCTTCAGCTCGTCTTGTGTTTCCATTTCATCGTATCTCTCCGTTGTGAGCTCTCTACAAAGTGCCCAGACTTCGTGTCCCTGGCCAAAGTGCATTCCTAGTGTCTTCTGAGCCTTGGTCATGGCTTTATCCAGCTCCTTGTCGTCTTTATTGTCCTTGATGAACCTCAGGTACTGCAGTGTCAACGGTACAGACCAATAGTCTGCTTGGGATAACTCAAATAGCTCTTGGGTCTCGGCAGCAGAAGCTCCTTTAGCACTGGCATCACTTATCCACTGAATGTACATGGCTTCAGTAAGGGGAAAAGCCTTCTGGAAGGTCTTATAGAGCTCTGCACGCAGCGAATGGTAGCTTTTAAGCCTGGTCTCATCCTCTGCAGGCCAATGCCACGTTATGTGGCCGATAGCAGCCGTATACTGCTCGTACTGAAGATCTAGAGGGTTTTTAATCTGTTGAACGGGATTCGCAGCTTCTTGGCAGCACGGCAGGATGAATGATGTGCCTTCATCGTCCTCAAGCACTTCAACTTGGACACTGCGTACGTACGAGACGGACGGCAGGTCCGACACGTCCGCCATGTCCTCGTCGCTGGAGAAACCCGAGGAAGAGCTGTCGTCTCGAGCCATTTTGAGTGCGGAATGGAATGAGTGGAGAAATATGCGCTGACAAAGGACCTCTATAGCGGCATACACGATTGGATTGGCTATACCGGTAATGTTTAATCAAACTATATAGATTGGTCTACATGTAGACGTGTATGTAGGTTAAGCTGAACAATTCCTACGACTTGTACAATTGACGTCAGTTCAGGCACGTCGTCGTCAGTTTCCTGCATGATCAGCGGTGCTGGGCAAAGTGGTGGCGAAAGCCACACATGTGAGATCATGTGGCTGCAGACCTTTCGAAGGTCTCTCTTTTGGGCGCTCAACGTTCTACGAATGGAGACCGTGGCGACGCCATTGAGCAACATATAAGGGCTGAACTTCGGTGCGATGTCGTTTCGAAACGCCAAGTAACGCCACAGCGCAACAATTCATGTCCGCAAAGACAGCCGAAGTGATGAGGCCGGGCACCTCCAAGACATGTGCATATTGCTAGTTTGACACGCGCGTGTAGGTCACCTAATTGCCTTCCAGCAGCAATGCGAATGTAATGTTGAGAAAATGCATGGTGTCGACTTGAGGTGACGGTGGGGCTCCACAGGCTGTGCCACAGCGGAGTCCACTGGCAATTGTTGGCGCTGCATGCCACGCTGACCAAGCAATCTGCAGTGGAGCTTTCGTGCCACGCTGGACAAGGCGTTCAAAAAGCAAGCAATTCAGAACGCACACAGCACCCGAGCGTGCAGGCGATGGCTTAACTGGCGTAAACTATGCAGCGCTGGTCCCCCCTTGAACTGACAGTGACCGACGCATCCTAGTTTCTGTGCCAGAAAACATTACTTTTTGCCCCAAAAAAACAGTACCATAAGTCAAATTACAGATAGCAATAACCTATGAAATGACACAGGTATAAATTACATTAAAGTAAGCTGTGAGTGTACTGTGATAAAATGTTTTAAAAGATATATCCAATATGGAAAGATATTATTTCTTGAAATCAATAATTTCGCTCTGTCGTCTTTTTGTGTGGGTACGCGAGTCAGACGACAGATAGTCAGAACGATCGGCGCTGCATTAGCGCCCGGCGGCCAGTGCCGGGCATTTCCACTTCGGCCTCGCAACCGCAAGTACCCCCCACCCACGCACGCTTCCTTTCGCTCTCTGCTGCTTCTTGTCAAATCGCGACAAGGATCCAGCGATTGATTGAACGCCGAAGCGACTGCACGGGTCTCAGCATCGCACGCATTTGACACATCGACACGGCGGACGGACTCTGGGCGACAATAGCCCGATAGGACGATGCGTTGTGTATTGGTTCGTGTGATCACCGCGGCCTGCCTCGTCATGGCGGCGGTGAACGCACAGGAGAGCAGCACGAGCGGCAGCGGCAGCCTCGACGGCGTCGTGGGCGTTGAAACGGTGCAGCAGGAGACACAGCAGCAGGAACAGACTCCCGTTACGACGGCTCCAGCCACGACGGCTCCGACCAGCACCAGCTTCTCCAATCCCTCGTTGGGTCTGGGTTCGCTGCTGTCGAACTCGGTGAGCGGCACAGTGGACTCCGCCACGGACGTCGTGGACACGACCGCGTCGACGGTGAACGGTGCAGTGCAGCAGGTTACGACGACGGTCGGTTCGGCGGCTAGCGACGTGGCTCAGACGACGACTTCGACCGTGGACGACGTGGCTCAGACGGTAGGATCGACGCTCAATGGAGTTACGCAGACAGTGAGCTCGACAGTAGGTGACGTGGCTCAGACGGCGGGATCGACACTTGATGGAGTCACGCAGACGGTTAGTTCGACTGTCGGCGACGTGGTTCAGACGACGGGATCAACGCTGAACGATGTTACGAATACGGTGGGCTCCACCCTGGATGATGTTACGCAGACGGCGGGCTCCACCCTGGATGATGTTACGGATACGGTAGGCTCGACTTTGGACGACGTGGTTTACACGGTTGGTTCGACGCTGGACGACGTGACTTACACTGTTGGCTCTACGCTGGATGATGTTACGACGACGGTCGACTCGACTGTCGATGGAGTTACGCAGACTGTCGGCTCCACCGTTGACGACGTCACGCAGACTGTTGATTCGACTGTGGATACTACTTCATCGCTTCTGGACTCGACGGTGAGCGGCGCCGTGGATACCGTGGTCGACACTGTCGCTCCTGTTGTTCAGACTGTGGCTAACACCACTGGATATACTGTCAACACTGTTGCTGACACCGTCGTGAAGACGGTGGCACCCGTTGTTCAGAATGTGGCTAACACAGCCGGATCGACTGTCAAAACTGTGGCCGATACCGCGTCGACTGTCGTGAAGACTGTGACCCCTGTTGTGCAAACTGTGACGAACACGGCTGGATCGACTGTCAATACTGTGGCCGATACCGCGTCGACTGTCGTGAAGACTGTGACCCCTGTTGTGCAAACGGTGACGAACACGGCTGGATCGACTGTCAATACTGTGGCCGACACCGCGTCGACTGTCGTGAAGACTGTGGCTCCCGTTCTCGACACGGTAGTTAAGACAGCGGCACCCGTTGTGCAGACTGTGGCTAGCACGACGACCACCACAGCTTCCACCGCTACTAAGACGGCTACGACGGCGACGAACCCCATTACCCCCACGGCGACCTTGGCCACGGACACCGTCACCCAGACTGTCGGCAGCACGACGTTCGTAAAGGCTGGTCTTCCACCGACAGCTACGCCTGCGCCTGCTACGACTGCGCCTGCTACGACTGCGCCTGCTACGACTGCGCCCACTAAGACTGGCACGACTACCACGACCAAACAGACTTCATCACCGAAGCAGGGAGGGGAAAAGGCCAAGTCGATCCCGAACCTGGTCACTTTGACGGCAAAGGATTCTTCGGGCTCCAAGACGGAGACGACTGCCGGCCAGAGCGATTCGGATTCCAGCAAATCTACCTCAAAGAGCAAGAAGAACAAGTCTGCCGGCGATGACTCCGACAGCAGTGACGAGTCTGTGTTTGTTCGCAAGTCATCATCTTCGTCGTCGGCTGATGTGGCTGACGTGACCAAAACGCCTTCGACCAAGAAAACCACCGAGACGAAGAGCGCTTCTGCTTTGACTGATGTTGACAGCAACTCTGGCTCTAGTTCCGAAGCGGTTGAGATTCCAGATGCCTCAGCTTCGGCTTCGGCAGGTTCAGCGTCCATGTCGGGATCGATGGAAGGCCCCGACGTGGGCGACGTCCCGACTCTCGAGCCGAAGAAGACGACGCTGCGTCCAGAACCTACTGCTACCACTGCAGCACCGGCCCCGGCTGCCCCGGCGGCTACGACCGCGGCGCCGTCCGCCTCTACGTCCGGAAGCGGCAGCCTCACGAGCCAGGAGGCTCAGGCCAGGGAAGCTCAGAGAGTGTCGGGTAACTCCAGCACTGAAACCTCGGCTCTGTTCGGTGTGGTTGGCGTTGCAGGTTGTGCTGCCATTGTCGCCATTGTCGCGTACATGAAGAAGCAGAACCACGAGACGGAGCCCACGGGCCCCGACGGCGCGCGCAGTTCTGCGACCACGGCGGACGGTGTGCGCAGCTCTGAGGACAGCGTGTACAACGACCCGTTGGGCACGCGTTACTCCAGTATCGTCATGATCACGCCCAACGGCGATGGCGTGTGCATTTTGTAAACAGCGCGGCGGGAGGCGCCATAGAGGGCGACGGCGCATTGTGAATTGAACGACATGTTGATAGCTTCTTCCCTCGGGATTTTGACCTTAAGTAATCGAGTGTGTTGCCGAGTGAGTGTATCATCAGCGTCCTATTTACTGCCTAGTATCTTACTCTTGACGCGGACTTGCTGGCGTGGGGACTGGAGTAGGGAGCACCAACCGGACAGCAACGTCTCCACGGTCCTTACGCATGTTATCAAGTGAGTGGAACGGCGTCAGTCCGACGGGGAACGCGAGACGGTTGCAGAACGTGGTTTCGACCTCGTACAGCTCGTTCGTTGGGTCTTCAGCGTCACACACCAGGTACCAAGTCACGGCAAGGAGCTTCACGCGCAGTCCGAATGCCCAAGTCAGTCCTTTCGAGCCAGGAACGGCTTCACAGTAAGGACCGACGTCCATGTGAACTTGGAGTGGAGCAGCACGGGCCGAATCGGGTCGTAGTAGCACTCGATCCATTTCGTGATTGCTCAAAAATTTGCCTAGTAGCTCGTAGGAGCATCCACCAGACTCCGTGCGGTTACTTGCGTGCAGTATAGCCATCGCAACTGACTGTAGAGCGTTGCTCACCGCCATGGGCGTCTGCTCCGGCGTCTCGCCAACTTGACGAGCCAGCACATGCTCCAACTCGTGCTGTAGCGCGTCCACCACGGCATCGTAACCTCTCGTGCCTTCTACCTTCACTCCATTGATCAATAATTCGTCACGTTTAATATCCTTGGCATCTTGGAAGATTTCAGCCTCCGACAGAGTTGGCATGCGGCTACTGTTCGTCTGTTCCTCACTGTGAATAGCCAGAATCTGATCCAAGTAGCTCTCCTTCTCCCGTTGACCTTCCTCTGTGCCACCTCTCAACCAGTTCGTGGATAACACTATCCTTTGCTCCTCCATACCGGCAAAGAGCTGTTCGATGACCTCTTGGAACAGCGTCAGGTCCTCGTTTTCCGCACTTAAAGCGCTGTGCAACAGCCCCGATATCTCCTCAAGTTGCTGGCGTTCGGAGGTCGTCAACGTCAACCCCAGCAGCTTCTTGTCGCTCCATTCCCCAGCCAATTGATGTAGTTCCTCTTTGAAACCCTCCAACTGTTCTGCAGTAGCTTGTGCACCGCCATGTAACTCCGCGAAGCTGCCACGGGCGGCCTCCACGTGGAGCCGTGCGACGAGCGCTAGCGTCTGAAGGGTGCGCAACTGCTTGCCGCCAGTTTGTAAGGCTGTAGGCAGGCCATTTAGCAATGATAAAAGCTTCTCTTCACTGCCGTCAGTGACGCTGAGAGGTGTCAAGCAGGCAGAAGGCACGAGATTCGATATCTCGTGCTCCAGTTCGGTCAAGTCGAAGCCCCACTCCCCAGTGTTGATTGAAGACGATTCAGTGGTGGTTAGATGAGTATGTACCTTTGCGTCCTGGACGTCTGTGCTTGGCGTGGCGACTGGCTCGTTATCTTCCCACTCGTCCCATTCATCCACATCAGGCGCGGTCATAGTGTCGCGTGAATAAAAATATACTTTGAGCAACAAAACTAATCGTATCACAATTCAATATATTATATAATGTACTTCTAAACTTAATTGTATATTTTTATTCAGTTTTTGACAGAAAATGTACAAAATAATTCAGCTTTTATACAGGTACATGTATGCATTTGCTGAGTTTTCAGTAAATTTTGGTGCATTTTCGTGATTCGTCAGATAGCAAAATAAATTCTTAGAGTAAAAGGGTAAACAAGTACTCGACCAAGTTGAAGCAGATTGCCATCTTCGTTTACATGTTATAAGCATGCATGCGGGATCCGTGCTTTGGAGCCCGGCGGCTGGGTCTAAATGTTTTACGTGATCGATGAGGCCAAAACTGCGAAAGCAATAGTCATTTAAATTCGCTTGCTGAGAGGTTTTAGTCACTCCGGCACTTCATGTTTTAACGCATCCGCCTTTTCGTTTGCTGTCTGGCACATGGTGACTGAATTTACTGCACTGGTAACATCGTACCTTGCCACCCTTACACTGCTGCTGGCAGGACGCACCGGCTTCGGCGTGTTTGCATGGAGTTTAGCTTGCCGCCGAGAGTATTCGGCTTTTCTCAGAAGAGTTACATCATGATGGGATCGTCCTTTAGTCACTTCATGATTGTGATGGTTGCCTCGTCGACCGGGCGATCCACTATGTCCGATATTAGGTAACGAGAACACTGGGCATAGGCATGGACGTCATCCCTGCCCTACCCCAAATCGAGGAACTCTGCCCTCGATCTGAACTCGTTCTCCGGGGGCTCCAACGCAAGTTTGATATCTTCCTTAAACTCCTCGTACGTACCGAAGCACATAGGACCCGACCGTCGGAGCCCATAGGCCCAACTTTTCGCTCGCTCACCCGCCAAGCCATGACATGGCGAACTCAACTTTCGACAGAGGATGGACGATACGGCGAGCTGTAATCGCAGTGTTGCGTTCGACAAGCCAACGACGATAGCCTCCTCCTCCTCCCCCATGTAGGTACTCACATGGAGTTTCAAAGACTCCACGCGCGGCTTCGGGGAAGCCATTGAGGCAGAAAGTCGCGTTGATCCTTCACAATGTACCCCAGAGCAACCCTGTTGCTCTGTTGGCAATAGTGTACGTTTTGCATACAGTAGATCTAGATGTAGTTTGTTGCCGTTTCGCAAGTGATATGGCATCACATGGCCATCTATCCGACGCATCCCTAAGCTTATCTTACTTTGCTTTGGTTGGCTCACGCTTGGTCAGTGTTTAGTCAATAGGAACAGTTTTCTTTATGCCCTAGCCTATCATTTACCGCTCTTCTTTGGTATACACATAACTATATAGTTCGGCACAACACTCCCACTAAAGGTGCAGGGGAGTCCCAACTTTCCTTCATCTTTCTCCCTTTTTTCTTTGGGATTTCTTCAACTTTTTTCTTTGGGATTTCTTCAAATTCAACGTCGTTCAGAAATTTATTCTTGTCAAACACTCAAATAAGGGATCTGATTTACCCAAAATGACATGCTCATGGAGTAGTGAAAATCCTAAACCTTTTGAGTACTGTCCACTAATCTCAATACTTTACTTCTTAACCTTTCCCAGATTCGTTCTAGTTGGATCTCACGGTGTAGGTACAAGTGGTACAATCCACCGTGACCTTAGTGGAGCATCAAATACCTCTGATGGCGCTAAGTATCTAGTTGTAAGCACCCCGGGGAAGCTCATAGACACGAGCAGGGGCTCGTAGGTTTTGTTTTATAAATGTCTTTCCATGGACCTCACTTTGCAATCTGCATCCTACTACCAACTACTACTTCTTCACATTGAACTGACTACAGTGCGCGTCAAATGATTAGGACCCCCAAAATTTGTGCAGACTTTGGACGTTATCTCGGCTTGGACGTCGACCTAGCAGCAACTGTTTAGATATATTGTTGCCTCAATGCATACAAAGATCCTACTTGTGTTAACAACCGTGAATTCAAAGTCCTTGGCATGGCGGTCATACAGACTGCATGTTTCGGTGGGTGCGACACAGTCTGCTACCATCCCCTTTTTCTGACAGAACATACACCTTTTATGCAGCATTATACAAACTTTTATATTACAATATCGTACTTAACCCCTTCAACCCGGGGCGCTGTATAAGCTGCGTTAGGCGGCGGGAAACTACCCCGGTTCTGGTGATTATGCTGTATATACAGCATAAGACCAATATGGACTTGTTTTCAGTATTGCTGTAAATATGTACATCTTTAGCTTTACAAAAACTCAAATTAACATTTGGAGTAAAAAAGGAGTCTTGTAGCCTGTCTGCGGTAGTTAGGGTATTAAAGTACCACTCTTAATTTCTCGATTTTTGATATTAGATTGAACAGTGTGGGTACAATCACTAAGACATTATATTATATTATACAGGGAAAATTCCCACCAATTCACGGGGGCCACTTAGTTGAGAATTTGAGCTCGAGGGCGCGAAACTATGGCGCGAACTCGCGGATCGACACCGGGGGAGAAAGCTGCGGCTGTCTCCGAAGAAGAGTGAGGCTCACACAATTTCAAGCTAATCTGGACCGAGTACAAGCAATTGGGGTGGACGTCAAAGGCACCTTCCCGTGGGATTGAAACCCGGTGGAAATATATTCTCCCTGGGGGAAATGCAAATGGAACAGTTGGCATTGACTACGTGGTGGTGGAACAAGCTGTGATCGATTATGCCCTTCACCGTAAGTACATGTATGGCGGTTGAATGTATGTGTCCTAACAGTTTTTTGTTGAATATTTAGACGATCAGACAGAAACTATCGCGAGAGTGCAACGTAAGGTAGCAAGCGAAGCTGCCAAAGCGTCAACCACCTATTCTTCACCCCGTGGAGAGCCATCTGCTTCTTCGCCCAAGGCCACGGGTGATAAGTCGCCGCCCAAGTCTTCTGTGAGTGAGCCAACGGACAACCAGACGACGGATGAGCCAACAGCCAACTCTCCCATGATTCCAGCACCCGGCAACCGCCCCTGAACACGCCTGCGGTTGTGAATCCAGCGAGCGCAGTCGGTACAGGTGCGCTAGGCTTCATTATTGTTGTGCTTCTGTGATTTGGTGCTAACCGGTATGGCTGAGCTGTATTTCTTCAATGTCATGCTGTATATACAGCTTCAGATACCAGATCTCCGACATCTACGTCTCCAACTCGAATCTGTGCACCGGCGCTTCTTACTTCAGATTCATCACAAGGTTTGATACATCTATTTATTGAAATATGTAAACTGTATGGATGCTAACATGTATAATATGTGATGCATTTCGTACGGCTATGCTGTATTATACAGAATTCACCTCAGCTGTATCGACTGGCAGTGAGACGAGGGACATGGCTCCTACTCGGAAGAAGAACAGAAGAATACTGGTTGTGGATGACGATGATTCAGATGATAAAGCAAAAAATGCTGAACCAAATTTAGCGTCGGGTACGATGCCGTCTTTACGCTGTATATACATCTTACTGGATTTGGACTAAGCTGTATATGATGCTCTATCTGCTGTTTAGTGATTGATCTTTCCGGAAACGATGCTGATGGCCTGAATACGGACTCGAATGGTGACGGCGATTATATCGTGCTAGATTCTGGTGCTGAGTCGGAAGAGGGTGACCTCAATGATCCGGATGTGAGCGGTTCGGAGATGTCAGAAGCCGAAACGATTGATGAAGATGACGAAGAGCCGTTTGCTAATGAAGAGCGCCATTTTGCGGATCATTTTTTGGAGTCAATTGGTGGAGAGGAGATGGTTCTCGCTGGTGAAGTTCTCGGGTCAGCTCTGAAAGACATTATAACCACTGGCTGGGAAGCAAACCAAAGTCCTGGTGTCGATGAGTTCTTGGCGACGCCGTATACTCCAGTTGGAGACCATGACGAATATCCTGATTTGCTGAAAGCAGAGCATGCACCGACGCAATACACACTGAAGCGAGGGGGATCGCCGGTCACACTGTTCTTTCACTTCACGCCTGTGGCGATGTGGCAGCACGTAGCCGAGTGCAACAACTTTTACATGCACGAGAACTCGACCAGCGCGTCGATACTTACTTTGACAAGAAAGCGAAGAGAGAGAGAGCAGAAAGCAAAAGCGGCTGGAACCACCCTGACACCTACAAAGGAGACGAAAACAAGGCGTGATGTTCGCCAAGATTTTCTCACTGTGAAACCGATTTCACCCCGGGAACTCTGCATATACAGTGCGGGCCAAATCGATAGGACCTCCGATTTGGGGTCACATTTTTGTCGATATCTCAGACTGTAGAAAGAGTTCGAGACTGCTGTTTAGATATGTACTCTCTATTAGCTGTAAGGAGAC
>LGSM01000650.1:0-15620 GCA_001314345.1 Phytophthora multivora | reverse complement strand
CGTCGCACGTCTTTCATGTAGGTCACTAGGTCAGAGACGCCAGGAAATATTTCCTTACGTCCCTGACCTTTCAGCGTCTTCGATGTAGAGTGGCCCTTGAAGCTCCAAATGTCTTCGGCTTGGTTCCTCCAGTCGTAGATGGTGGGCCGGGCAATGTCAAGTTGCTCGCCGGCCCGCTTGACACCAACACGCACAGCCAAAGCTAGCGCTTCCCGCTTCTGCTTGATCGTGTAGCTTCGTTCGACGCGGACCATGCAAAATGTGCAGTGAATTAGCTACTGGGTAGAGAAGTTTTAGCTCCAAGCCAATGGTTTTGTTATATTATATTATTGGCTAATATATTTCGTTCTGGCTAAATGATTCGTTAAAATTCGAACATTTTTACTATGGCGGGAAGATTGTACCACTTTCAAAAGTCGGATTTTTAAGTCCGTCGAATATATCCGTCGTTGTCTGTATATTCATCCTTTCCTGCAAGGGATCTTTGGATTGTGATTGGCCCTTTGGTCCTTTTCCAATCAAGTACAAGTCTAGCTTGTGTTCCATATTTGACCCACACAAAGAGTATTTCGTGACAATCACTCCTGTTCCCGCCAAAACAACCCAGATTGAGCGCTCGGCATGGAGGACGAGGACTTCGTAGCAGACTCGGATGAAGACGAGCAAGAGATGATGGACGCGCAGGCGCTGGAGGAGGAGCGAGCGACTCGTCGGAGACTGGAGGCGGCTGCAGCTGTCGATCTTCAACAAGTTACGTCCAAGCACGAACAAGAGCAAAATGCGGCCAAAGTGAACTCAGATCAATTACAAATAGCTCAAGTGCAAGAAGAAGAAAGCGAAGATGGAAATGAAGAGACTGGATCGAGCGAGGAAGAAGAAACACGTGACGAGCAGCAAGAGAAAGAAGAAAAACTGGTGGAAGAGGACGGCGTACTCACTGTGGGGACGCTAGTGGAGGTAGCGCCTCGCACGTGGCCTGGCATCAACAAACAGGGAGGTCAGGGACGGATTACTCGCGTCCACAGAGAGAAGACGGAGGACGGAGAAGAAGAGATTTTTTACGACGTACGCTACATTATCCAGGGTGGCTTCGATAGGCATGTTGAGCGCGAGTTCGTGCAGTCGTCTGAGCTCATGAAGCAGCAGTCCGATCGAGAGCATGTGGATCGAGAGTATTATCACGGTTCGTTTTGTGGCGCTGTTCGGTTGTGCTTCTTTGGAATATGCTCACACAGCGTTATGTGATTTATTTAATCCGATCTAGATGATTATATCAACAAACCGCATGAAAAAAAGCAGAGAGAGTTGGAAAAGAAGCACGAGCGGTTGAAGAATCATCCTGAACAAGCTCAAGAACGCGCGCCGCACCGAAGGAAGCGGAAGCGTTCTCAACAGGCACCTTCTGAACAACTGCATAAGATGCAGCAGGATACACCACACTCCGAGGTTGAAAGTAAAGAGAAGCCCAGGAAAACGGCGAAAGTCGACGAAGATATGTTCGTTCTTACAGAGAGAAAGATCAGCTCAGCAAGTCGGCCACCAAGTGAATTTGACAAATCTGTCCATGCAGCGTCAAGCCCTTTAGTGAACCGGTCGAAAGCAACCCAACGCCGACGAAATCGTATACTCGTTTCGAGTGACGAAGACAGTAGTCATGGTAGCGATGCAGACAACACTCAGATGCCGAGTCCAGACCAGCCTGATATGCAGACGGATGCACAATCTAATGCATCTCATACTACTGGAGTCAACACACAAGGAAGACGTGGAAAAAGTGCTGATCAGCATCCAAGACGACAAAGGAAAAAACACAAAACGAGGCGTCGTCGTTTTGTTGGAGGGTATGAACACAACCTAGTAGACGCCGATGGTATGTTTATTCAGCCGGAAGGAAACCCGACTGAACTCCCGGAGGATGTCATCCGAGAAATTGGGCTGAAGCTAAAGAGTACGAAGGATGGACTGATGGCTCAGCTTCAGGAGATATATGCTCAACAACTGGGAAATATGGCCAGCTTTCAGAAGGAAAAAAACACGGTGAATCAGCAACTTCAAACCTTGGGGCAAATGCCCTCGGCGGAGCTTCATGTTTTGGATAAGAAGGTAAGTGCATTTTCTTACTTTGCGAAGAAAAAAATTGTACTCATTTATTTGCTTTGATTCGAAACAAGATGTGGGATTTGGATACGTATGTGACGAAAAAGCTAGTTAACGCAGGGGAAGACGCGATGAACACCGTTATTCAAGAGATACACAAGAAACGCGGCAGGCTGGTACGTCATGCTGTATGTTGTTGTACTTGACGGTTTCTAACACACTTTGTTTTTAGCCTGCTTCGCTAGAATTATTTGAAAGCAAGATTGACACGTGGGTGAATCAATTAAAGGAACTCCAGTCATGGATGCGTAATGGCCAGATAGCCGTGGAGGATGCGCTTCGGAGCAGAGGGGAAGTTCCACAAGAGGGAAGTGCTCTGCCTGCCTACTCATCAGATAGTGGTGTATCAAGCTCCCACATTGATGAAGCTAATGCAGCAGCTTTTCCAACTGATGAAGAATACGAGGAAGATGTGGCATATGATGAAGCTGATTTTTCGTACGATTACGAACCAACAACAAGCGACACTCCAATGTACGGGCATGGATTATCTGAACGCCGATTGAAAACAAATGAACATGGACAACGTATTCCCACGGGGAAACCGTATCGCCGGAAGAAAGTGACTACGAGTACAACCTTGGACGACTTTGTTATCAAACAAGGATCGAACAACGGATTAACGTCAAATTTCCGGCTCATTGGGAAGCACAAGAAGAATCTTGCATCAGATCCTCGTTTTAATTGGGTTAAACTAGCGCGGAAGCAGCAGCGTATGGGAAATGACACCAAAAAGCGACCGACTGGCCTGGGAATCACGCACGCGGTTCATAAAGTACGTACGATAAAGACGGTAGCCCGCGACGGCAAGCCTTCAATTCAAGACCAGCGTATTCGTCTTCGAAACCAAAGATTTCGTTCGCAGCCAAAGCAGCTTCGAACTCGTGACACAGTTTACGCTCAACCCGCCCCACATCTCGCCCATATTTCTACCAACGTTTTCGCGAATGGAATATCATTTGACGGTTTCAGTCCCGAAAAGCAACTCAGACCAGCCGAACCTCTCATCCCCACCATCCACCCAAGCGATTCTAAGCAGCAATCAATTGACTGGGATACCATTTTTGAGATTGTTTCTGATTCTAGCTCACCGACACACCGGGGCATTCTAACGGCGATATCACGTGAGGGACAAGCGTCGCTGCTGACATTTGGTTATCCGCTTCACGGTGCCTTGGCCCCGTCGCATTTATTTCTCAACGATGATTGGGAATTTGAGGACTGCGACAACTTTCGAACTGTTGTCATCAGACGAGTTGCTCGCCTTCGCCAGCTTCTGAACGATCTCCGGATTCAAGAGAGCAGATTTATGATATTTCTATCGGAAGAAGGCCTAGGCGCCGTCGACGGAGATGGCTATACGAAAACCACTGAATGGAATGTCCTGGTGTCTCTTGAGGATGCTTATCACAAGGCCATTGCCAGTCTAGCTGCCCAGTTGTTACTGGCGCTGGAAGGAGTTTCTGCGTCGGCCTTGCAAGCCTGTCTAAAGGTTGTCTTGGCAGAATTTGGGGCGCTCATCCGACAGCTACCTGATTGCAATGCATTACTTGTCGGGTGCGAAGCGTATTTCTTTTTCTTCGAGGTGGCTTCCAGAGATTCAGTAACCACTCCTCTCTTGACGGCTATATCGCGAACGTATTGGTATTGCGTTAACCTGCTCTCTGTCCTACAACCTACGGTCGACCGCTTGGTGGAGTCACCTGCAGCAGCCAAACAAGACGTTCAAGATTTGACAACGGTATCGGTTGACAAGGTCATTCTAGCCGTCGTGCTCTTTTTGTTCGATTGGTATATCTACCTTCCAACATCGCATCGTCTCGAGGACAAAGAAGGTGGTGGGTTTCCATGCAGTCCACAACCGGCATTATCATTGTGGATGTTGGTACGCAGTTGTAGCACAAGTTCGGCTCATGTGGATCAACCCGATCAAGGTTTACTCTCTGCGAAGGAGAAGCAGGTCTGGGCATCGGTACAAGCAGTATACGAAGAACGCTGCTTTGACGTATTAGCTCGGTGTTTTATTCGAAGAGAATCTTGCGGAGGGTACATGCATAAAAGTTCGGGAAAAACTACGGGCAGTAGTAATATCGAAAATCGTGACGAGGTTTTCGAGAGCCAACTGTTGGCCTTGGATGCTACCTGGGACCTGCTTGCTGTGTTGACACGGATTTATGCCGAAGCTGATGGCGGCAAGCATGAAGAAGCTGTGTAAGTACACCATTGGTGCATTGTGGTGTAGAATACCCGCTTAAATGACGTTGGTTTGCTGTACGACAGGAGCGAGGCGAAGTGGGCTCTTGTTAAAGTCCTTCTCCAACCAAGCGAGCGTGGTTTCCTCCCATTCAATCTACCTCCTACGGATTACCGTCGGCATGCCGGTAAAGTTCTATTCACGTTATACTGTCCGTCGCGCTACACCAAATAACTAACTGCTGTGTTGTAACAGATCTGTACGCGCATTATGTGCTAAAGCGTTTCACAACTTTGTCTAGGATTTGGCATCCATCCAAAGGTTTGCTCACTCACATATTGGCCTTTTACTAAATAGCCCTGTATTATTTACTGTTGTTATGCCCCGTAGATATCATAGAGCTTATTGTGCGAAAACTGTGGGCCAACGATGCACCACACTACCCTGGTGGCATTGCTGAACTGCCCCAGTTCTTGAAACAGTATCTCTCTCGATGCAGAAAGGTTGGAAATGGAAGAGCAACACTTGCTGCATTTGCTGGAGAGTGCGAGGATGATGGAGATATTACTGGATCTATTTGCAAGATTGTCTGGGTAAAGGATCATTTGATGGCTCAAGTGGATGATCTAGGCACTAATGCAGATTGTCCGGTATTGTTGATATCCAGATTCACCTGTTAAAGCTTGAGAAGCGTGTCCATCGGAGACGATTTTATAGCTCTGTTCTTTCCGCGATCCCCGATACTCCAGATAACCAACAGGCTCCTGCGTTGTCAGCATTAGCGAACCCCCAACCACCACAAAAGAAGTCAGGAACAAATTGGAACTGGGACCCAAAGCAGCATGCCTCTACAGTTGCAGTTTCATTTACCGGTAAACAAGAAACACAACAGCGATCGCATGCCACCTGTGGCGTTGGAAAGGTTCGTTATCCTACCGGCAGGTATTTGAGCATGTACTGAGGTTGCCGTCCATGATGCACTGTAGGAACGGATGAACACTGCGTTACTTCTCACATGGGCCGTTGTCAGTGTCTGTCTGGAATGTGGTGACGAAGAACAGTTTTCAACTGAGCGACCCGAGAAGGACGTGAGATCCATGGAGCGGGATGTTGATTATTACTGCAAGGAAATAATTCGATTGACGTCGGGAAAGCCTGAGTGTGAAGTACTTGCATCCCAGTCACTCTATACCCTGGGTGCCTTGCTCTTGGAAAAAAACTCCACTGAGTTTCCCACAGTATTTTGGGGTCTTAATGAAAGGCTCGAGGCATCGATGAGAAGTCTACAGGCTAACGCCATCGCGCCTGCTATTCCAAAACAATCAGTTGATACAAGCACTGACGAGGAGAAGCGCCGCAAGCGATTTCAAAGTAAGTCGTTTTAATCTGACTATGTGTTTTATGTTTGTAGCTACTAACGAAGTTGTTCTTGATCATAGGTGCCGCCGTGTCATCACTTTACCAGATGCGCGATTTGACTAAGAAAATGCTTGAAATGCCTTCATCGGGAATAATCCGTGTCGGAAAAGCATACGGTCCCGCCGTTGAAAAAAGTTTGGGGCACATTTTCGGTGCTGGTATGGTGGCGTGTTTGAATGGCGGCATCCAAAAGTTCATCACGGCCAATGATTTGAAGATTGCGATTGAGATATTCCAGCTCGTACTGCCCCGATCATCAGACGAACCACACAAATGCCTTACCTCGGCTCCAGCATCAACAAGTTCTTTTGATGATAACGATGCGCTTTTTGCACTACTTGACGTGGATGGCATATCCGGTGGTAAAAACAGCATGCCAGCTCCCACGTGGACAGTTGAGAAGTGTAGACCCAGGGCCATTGAACTCATCATAAGCAAGATGCGACTGGTGCTACAGCAGCTTGTACTCAACTACCCTTCAAGTGATGCTCGACGGTTTGACGAACTGTACGCGATTGATTTGCTGGGAATGGTTATTTCTACGTGTGAGGTTCAATTCATCTGGAATAACGTGACAACTACATCTGTGAAGCACCGAAACCTTGCGCCCCGAGTGCTGAGCGCTGTATTAAAGTATAACCCCGAGAAGGAATGGTTTGGGCATATCTTCATGAGAGAAAAGGGAGCAGGTCAAGAACTATCCAAAGCATGGATTTTAGGAACGCTTGACGTCTCGGTATTTGATTCCTCCCCAATTGCGTTCACGTTGGAAGAAAACCCATTCCAAGTGGAAAATTCAAGTGCTCTGGATCTAACGGGGGGCAGTCAGAGCCGTATTCGCGATTCAGACTATTGGACAATGCTGACTGATGGAATTATTTATCAGTTGCTCCGCGAGAATTCGTTAGCATTTGCTGCAATGGATCCTAATGTGCTGAATGTGCTGGTTGAAGTAGCAACAACGTCCAAGTTTTGTGCAGTAGTCCGTGCAAATGTTGCAGGCCTTCATGACGCTGCAACCTTGTACGATCTTCATTTGGATGTGTTTCGGTCATTTTGTAGAAGTGCTGGCACAATTTGGGAATCGGGGTCGAACATGAACCAGTTTCGTGCAAGAATGATGAACTCTCAGTCTGGGATCTTCGTCGCTTTTCTAGAGTAAGTACTGACGAGTATAAGGGTATTTCTTTATATCTCCTGTACCTAACGTATTGTTGTTGTGTCTTTTATTTGATAGGGCGTACAAATTAAACTTCCGGCGCGCTTGTAGAGAGATTGACCTGCTGAATCACGATTGGTATGAGTTTGCAAGACTATTTCTACGCAAGGCCGGAGTGAACGCCACAAATGGGCGAACATATCACGAGATGGATGATACGAACCAGTCATTTGGTAAACAGCTTACAGGACTGACGACGATGTTTCGATTCATGTATCAGTGCATGGATGTATTCATGTTCCACTGTGGCGAGATGGCGATCGGAGATACCAATCCCTTTTTCAACGCGATGGAGTTGATGTTTCGTCAAGTGAATGATGCTGAATTCCCACAGGCCATTAAGAGATTGGAGGATCAACGACGGTCGGCCAAGCGAACTGGAGTGCGAAATGTGAACGTCGAACTACGCAAGGATTTCTGCCAAGCCGCTATGGGTTTTGTAGACAGCGTTCAACTGTTTTTTGCTCGGCAGAAATATCCAAGTTTAATTTATTGGTTCGCACAGGTATGCTAAAACTTACCTTATTATGTTCCCTCTCCGCACTAATTATTACTGTTGCTGCTGTGTTAAATAGACATCTGAGATTTACCAGACTTTCAGTAACGAAGGATGGCGTGGCTCCCCTCTAAGGACGTTACTTGTGAACATCTTGGACCCGGATGGACCCCTTGGTATTTACAGTTACTACCCAGACGACAAGGCTTCCCGAGACTCCAACCTGGATATCGATGTGAAGGCTGTTCGCCGCGAAGCATTTTACTTGTCGTGTGGTTTCTTCAACTGTAGATGCACGAGCTCGTTCGAACATTCTCAAGCTCAGCCGAAACTAACGGCGTGTGGTCGTCTCCAGCAACTCCGGAAATTTGTCCTGGATGATTTTATGAGGGAGACGTTTACTTTCGTTTTACAAGATAACGCTACTTCGTTGCTGGAAACGATGGTACCCTTGAGTCAGTTCGTGCGTGCTGTTCTTAATCATGCCAACTTGAACGTGAAGTTTCCAAGTACAACTAAAGCTGGTGAGAATTGTGGTAAGAACAACACGGTCAATCTCGCTCAACATGATTTCCAGCTACATGAGCTCTACCCATGCCTCGAGTGGATGGTGGAATGCATTATCAAGGTCGTGCCTTGCGAAGAAGCTGTTCACAGCAGTCTCTGGTACGCTACAATCATGACCCGCAACAATTACTTTACATGTACTTTTGGTTAACTCCGTTGATTTGAATTTGTGTCTGCAGCTGCGTTTTGCTAACCGAGTTATGCGGTATTATGTGCGAAGCGATCGCGTTTAACGACCATCGACCTATGCTGGAGCTAATTGAGTTGGTTGAGCTCGTGATCTCGTATCTGCAGCCTGTCTTGGTGGCATTATCCAAGCAGTCAACAGCTGCACAGGATGCGTTATTCACAACCAGTAGTGAGGTGACGCCGTTAGAAAAGCTGCACATGCATCGGTTCAATCGTTCAAGCTTCCGTGATATCAAGGTGAAAACAAAATTCGCTAAAGCCCCCGGCAAAATGGACTCGTACGGGATTACCTTAATACGAGCATCGATGGATCTGTTCGCTGCTATTGGGCGCGTGGCGAACCAGTGCAAAAGGTCATCTGACGAACAGCTCCAAGGCCTCGCGATGGTGTCGACGTAACATCGCACAGTTTATTGATCATAGTTGTTGTTCGGGACAATGTGATCCTTCTTGAGAAAGCCCAGGCCGTAGCCCAGATATTTCGAACCAGGCTGGGTTTCTCTGTGAATACAAGCAACACGTTACGGATATTTGACGATAAGCTTTGGGGTTCCGAAGGTTCGTACGGTATTTTGCGCTCATCTCGTGCGATTTCGGGTTGTCTGTATGGGCAACGGTCATAAGCCCACGAATATCACGTTTCATTTGGTTTCGAGCGGCTTACCTATTCCTTTTTTCCTTGGCAGGCGGTGTCGTAGCTGTAGTGCATTGAATACAATCTCGGCTGACAGCACTAAGAGGATCGGACGACGATATCACAGCAGGATGGACATGGGGAAGGGACCCAGCCGAATGCACGGCCTTCAATTGGGACGCTGGCTGCAAATTCATGATACTGGCGGTGCTTGCGTGGGCTCGATTTGGAATTTGATCACGTCGATATCTCCGAACAGCACGGTCATGAAGCCCGACAGGCTTCATCAACGCGACTGGACGAGGCCGAAGACTTGCTACTCCGTTTGCGGGATTTTCGAAATCTATTGCGTGTCCTCTCTACTTTGTCATTCCAAGCACAAGCACACATTGTAAGCAACAACAGCGAGGCCGTGGAACGATATAAATCAACGGTACCGTCAATGCAGCTTCTTTCGAGCTTGCATCTAGGTATCATAATCCCGTTAGACAGCGCTTTCTCGAAACTTAGCAAAGATATTGCAACTCACCGCGTGCCATTTGCGTTAGGCGGAACTGTGAAGCGTGGAGGTCCATCATGACTTGCTCGTATCTGTCGATCCACACACGCACTTCGCGGTCCTTGAATGACAGTTTGCTGCGTCAAAAGTTAGTATCAACACGGTCTTAATTAAACGCAGCTTAGTTCAATGTACCGTTTGCAATCCAGCAATCTGAGTTGAGTGTTCTCGAGTTCCTGATGTGTGATGAGGAAGTCTTGCTCTGCTTTCTATATCATAATAACGCTAAGTTAATGTACAACCAAACAATAGAATGTAGCAGGCCAAACCTGAAGCAGCTTAGCGCTGCATCTCGTAGTGGCACGAAGGCCCACGATTTCCGCATCTTTGTGAGCTATTTCTTCGTTCACCTGGTGTATTCCTTGTGTTGCTGCAGACTAGAAACATGACAGATATTTTCAGTGAGTTTAATCGAACGCACCGCTTTCCTTCAAGGCAAACACACCATTTCAGCCACCAAAGCCTCCAGTCGTTTATCTTTTGCGTAAATCTCTTCAAGATCCTGCAATCTTTGCACACGTTCCTCGCGTAGCTCCATCAGCAATCGGTTGGTCTGTCGATTCTTCAAAATCGTCTCTCTGAATCAGTACAATTGTTTATCAAGCTGGTAAGATCAAAACTTTTTTTTTTAGTGCACGCACTTTTCTTCGCGTTCTTCTTCAAGCGCTATCTGCACTTTATCGAGTTGATCTTCTAGGGCCCTTCATGAATCCCTCAAATGATTAAATTAATGTACCGAATGCACGCAGCACAGCCCAGACTATTTACCGTATACGTCCTAGCTGGGCTGCAAACGCCTGTTAGTGTCGCTTGGGCAATGAACACACACAAAATAAAGTCGTTGGCTACTCACACGTATTCTTCAGCTTCTGCATCTCAAGAGCATCTTGAAGCTTGAGAATACGCTCCTACAAGTCGTTAGAGCGACTTAGAGCAGGTACAAGATCCATATTAAAGAAGAAAACCTGGCGACGTACTTCATATTGCTTCGCCTGCATCAGTAGCTAAAATGAGGCGTAAAAAGGTAAAAAAAACGTAATTTGAGGAACTGCGCGAAATGTCTCTTACCTTACTGAAATCAAGTCAACTAAATGCATGACTACGTTGATGGCGTTGCGTCAACAAAATCAGGTCTTCCTTCCTCTAAAATTTCGTTCCAAGCCACGTCACTTGACATTTTGCGCTCTCAGGCTCAAGCTTTGGAGACCGTAAAATGGAGGAACTGGACGCGCTGCTGGACGGCATATGCGCTCGCGCGACGGAGCTCCAGCAGGCGCAGGACCCGGAGAGCGAGTTGAGGCTCCTGCTCGCGCCTGTCCGGGCGTTGTTCGCCCAGCAGCAGCGCCGGGAGAGCGCGAGCAGTGTCGGCTCTTCCAACAACTCAAGTGGCGGGATCTCGGTGGATCCAGCGGCCCCCAGGTCTTTAAGTTACTTCAGTGGAGCTGCTGCGAAGTTACAGAAGATGGTGACGCCGTCGCAGAGGCTGTCGACGCTTAGAAACAGCACGAAAAGCGTTTTGAGCGACAAAAGCCCCGTAAAAGCTCAAAATTACCTGAATGGCGCTGCTACTAGACTACATGCACTAGTGTCGGGCAGTAAAACCCTGTCGGCTAATACGTTGAGAGGCAGACAGCAGAGTGAGGCAGCTGTCCGCATTCAAGCCTTGGTAAGGGGGAAAACGCAGAGACAAACGCTGACCAGGCAACACAGTATTATGGTGCAAGGAACCAAGGTACGGGAAAATATGCTGTTATGTATTTAGATGCTGTGTTTTAATTAATTCAATGACTGTTTATTGTGTAGGTGCTGAAGAAGTACGTGCTGAAGACGGACAGAATCCCAAATTGCCATGCCTTGGATACCCCTGATGGAGATATTGCACCCAATTTCCGGCGACTGGAGGGGACGCCACTGTACGGGTCGGCTCAACCGTCGTTGGTATGAATGAAGGTGTTGGAGAAATTTGAATTTGGATTGAAG
The DNA here is from genome assembly GCA_001314345.1 of Phytophthora multivora. Lineage (NCBI taxonomy): Eukaryota > Oomycota > Peronosporomycetes > Peronosporales > Peronosporaceae > Phytophthora > Phytophthora multivora. The sequence continues at coordinate 4,206 of LGSM01000650.1, read as the reverse complement.
CTGACGATTTTTGCTGTTGTAGGAGGGGATTCAGATGATTTTAAGACGAGTGGCGGAAGACGGATTTACCAAGGTGGTGTGGGTGAACTTGAGAGAGGTATACGGCTCTACCCTTACTATTTACTTTAAAAGTTGTTGCTGCTTACGTTGCTATGGATGAGAGTGCAGGAAGCGGTGATTTACGTCAACGGCCGGCCATTTACAGCTCGACGCAGTGCGATGCTGAACGAGAACGACCTGGTTCCTGGGATCACTGGGCACAAGATTCATGTGCTGGAGTCGTCGCTGAAGTCCAGTTTGCAGGAAGAGTTGAAAACGACGGACAACCGGTTTGAGTACTGGAGCGAGGTGGCTTTACGAGAAAATGAGCTGCTGGTGGACACTGCAGAGCCTGACCAAGTGATGACGCTGCCTGAACTGTATGAAAGCTCTGAAGTGATGAAGTGCAACGATACAATTCAAAGCGTCGAGTATAGGAGAATCCCGATTGAGCGGGAAAATGCTCCAGAACAAGGGGACGTTGAAATGCTGGTGAACCTGATTGAATCCACCGGCAATGATGAGGCGACAGCGTTTGTGTTCAACTGTCAAATGGGAAAGCGTCGAACGACAACGGCTATGGTGATCGGAAGACTTATCTTCCAGCGACACACAGTGGATATCAAGGCGTTAGGCCTAGCAGAACCTGTGCCCGAGAATGAAAGCGAGTCTGGCAACTTTGCCGTTATCCGCGAAGTGCAGATGCGACTGAAAAATGGTCCAGAAGCCAAGCGATGGGTGGACACTGCCATCAACGAATGTGCTGCTATCTGCAACATCCGCACGGTTATCCATGAATACCGCGATCTGTCCAATGCCGAAGCTAAGCCAGCCAAGCGTTCGTACTACCTCCACCATGCTATGAGTTTCCTCGAGAGATACTTCTACCTCATTGTATTTGGAGCTTACATGATTGAAACCCACGAGAAACTTAACGGAGAGGAACCCGCTCCGGACGATGAAGATGCGAACCCGTCGTTTTCAAAGTGGCTCCAGAAACAGCCGAATTTGTTCCGACTACTGGATGATCTGGGTGGTGTGCGCTATAAATCCGACAAGGTGCTGGCTAACTGCGTCTTGAAAATGGATCATTTCTTTGGCATCGCTAGGATTCCGTTTGAACTGACGACAAACGTTCCGAACTACCGCCGAGTTGCTAACGAGCCGATCTTCGGTACGGCGCAGTGTCTGGAACAAGGCATCATTGATGTGATCGATCACTTACGTGGTGAATTCGACCGCGCGATCTGGATCAACTTACGGGAAGAAGCTGTCATCTACGTCACTGGACGTCCGTTCTGCGTGCGTCACCAAGATGACCTCATGGTTAATGTGGAATATCCGGGGATCGAGGTGGACGAAATCACGGCCATTGAGAAACAAGTCAAGCTTGAACTTCAGGCGAAGGTCCGTAAAGACAACGGGCTGTTCATGTACTGGTATGAACCTCTTGAAATGACGAACGACGAGACGATGGAGCATGTTAACCCGCAGGTTGATATCAAGACTTTAACCGAAGTTTACGAGGACGCTACTCAGCAGGCGGACTTCGATTTACGGTACGCACGTATCCCAGTATCAGATGAGACTGCACCGGAGGAAAAGGACTTGGACGATATGGTGCGCTTGCTACTACCTGCGTTTACGAACGAGCTGGGACTCCAGTTACCTTCAGACAAGACCAACTCTGCACAAAAGAAGCTGAAGACGGCAGTGATTTGCAACTGCCAAATGGGTCGAGGGCGGACGACAACTGCTCTTGTGTGTGTGTACATGCTTCGCGTGGTGCTCGAGGACAGCGCTTCATCTGGTAAATCGACTGTGCTTAAGGAGATTTTTGGAGCCAGAACCGCAGGTCATCGCCGTCACTCTGCTGCAATTACAGCGGAGTTTGTAGTGATCCGTAAGCTGCTCAAGACGCTGGACAATGGATCGGAGTGCAAATCGCTGGTGGACCATGCTATTGATCAGTGCGAGCACATGCAGAACCTACGGGATTGCATCAGCCAATGCCGTGATCTTGCGGTGGATCGAGATCTTCCAAGTTCTAAGCGGGATTTCTTCATGCTTCGGGCGGTGAATTACCTCGAGCGATACTTCTACCTGGTGTGTTTCGCCTCGTATCTTCTAGAAGAACGGGCGCATTACTTCCAGCGCAGCCTGTTTGTCACGTGGATGAATGAGCGGTACGGCAGCGCGTTGTATGAGCTGCTGGACAACCTCTGCTTCGAGGAAGAAATTGGCGCCGAGACGCACGTGTCCTCAATGCGCTGGCGATGGCGTCGAAAGCGAAAGCTTGTCTCAAGACTGGAGTGAACCCGAGACCACGACAAAATATATCGACTGTTTCAAGCCAATCAGAGTCAGAGCGAACGATACCTGCAGAGTACTACGAACCATGCTGAGATATTGTTTTTGAGTGTTTGTACAGAAAGGAATCAAGCTTGGAATCTGTTTTATTGGGAACTGAAGACCGTGTATTCTACGCAGTCTAGTTGGTGGTGTTACGAATGTAGTACGGCTCGTCCTGGAACTCCGCATCGCAGTAGGGGAACGCGGTGTCGTCTTCAGTCGACGTGAACAAGTTCTCTCCAGCGTGGATCATGACGTAGCAACCCGCCACGGAACAGCCGATCAGCACCGCCGCCGACATTCCCTTGTCCAGAATGGTCATCTTTCTCCAGAATACGCGCGTGTAAATGATCACGGGCATGAGCATGCAGTTGACTGTGTGGGCCGTGGATCCAGTGAAGTCTTCGAGATCCAAGAACTTGTCCTGTGCAGCCACAGCGACGATAACCATTACGATGATCATCGAAATACGAAGCAAGACGTAACGGACAGAGTTCTTGGCGCCCTTGTACGGCTCGCGAAGGTGTTCCTCGGTGATCTCCTCGGGGCACTCGATGACAGCGCGGAGGTGGGACATCCGGCCCTCGGACTTCTCAAGCAGGCTGGAAGCCGACACGTGTCGGTCCTGGGGCGTCAAGACTTGCGCGTACGACTGCTTCTCCTGCAGTTCCAGGTCGTGCTCCACGGTCTCCAAGTCTTGGTCGGGGTTGAAACGCACGATGGGCGAAGTCTTGTGCATGCCCAACACCAACCGCTCAGCGATGTAGAAAGCCGGCATCATCATGGTCGAGAAGGCGATGGAAATGTGGACCTGCATGAAGAGGTACGCCATCACGACTGCAGCCCGACTAGGAGTGAAGCCCAAGGGGGCGGCACCAAGCGGGTTCGAGGTGCTCACGATCGAGTACAGCACGTTACCCGAGATCTGGCAACCGCCAGCCGTGTAACCAGCCAAAGCGATGGCAAAGAAGAAGGCAGAGATCGTCAGCAGGGTGATGACCAGCACGCGAGGCATCCGCTGCGGCTGCGAGTGCTCACGCTGAAGGTCGGGAATCACAGGAGCAGCGCCGTATGCCAGAGCCAAGTTACCAAAGCACGTAAGAACCTGGTGAAGCGACACGTCCGGCGTCGGGATGGACGGGTGGCCGCGCATGTTGTACTGAAGAACCGCGACGGCGATGATGTCGGCGATGGCGGTGCCCATGCAGCCAGCGAAGGCCATGCCGGCGCTCTCCTTAAGCGTCGGGATCAAGCAGACAGGGATGACCAGCAGAGCCATGAAGACGATCCAGAACGTCTGACTGAAGGTGTCTGGGAACAGCACGTCCAACAGCGTACTACCGAGTACCAAGAAGGCAATCGGCACCATGATGCACACGCCCATTTGGGAGAGGACGGAGAAGAAGCGGCCCCACTTTCCCCAAGCCCACTCCCCCAGGTCTCCGTACGTCTTGACGGACGACGGAGCAGCCAACATGGCCTTGGACAGCGTCACAGAAGCGTACGTGTTGGCGAACATCATGAAGGCAAGAGCAAGCGTGGCGTAAATGGGCCCAGCACGGGCGAAGTTGGAGGGCATACCGAGAGAACCGATACCCAAGACGCAGCAGAAGAGGTTGAACGAAGCCTTGGCGTCTTCCAGCGTGAAGAAGGGCGCCTTAGCGCCTGATTGAGCCATGAGTGTTGAGATTCCGGTGATTGACTCGCTGCTGCTGTGGATGTGTGCTGGACGAGGGAATTTGGAAAGTGAGCAGCTTTGAAGCGATGTAGCATCGTCTTTTTGAGCGAGGGTGCGCATTGGGGGGGGGGGGGGGG